>JAAKBH010000642.1:0-164951 GCA_019776075.1 Amaranthus palmeri | reverse complement strand
TGTTCCTTCATTCACCACAAATGTTAGTTAAAGTCATTTTCTGTATAATTTAATTTCAATAAAATATAATCTTAAAATGACTTACTCCTCATCAATCAATTCAAGGTTAATGGATAATTTGAAACCATCATTTACGTTACTACATTGTGTCACTTCTGCGATTATATCTGTGTAAGAAATATAAAAGTTATTATTTATGTTATTTAATTTTTTGAAATAAGTTTAATGTAGTAAAATTGTTACATACCTGTCAAGACAGTTGTGTCATATTTCGAAGCAAGTATGTCAATGAAATTGGTAAAATTAAATCGATCTGTTGGAATTGTTATATCACCGCATTTTCTTATAACAGAATTCTTGAGAAAAATTATCTTGTGATTGTGTTTAGTTGGTTTATAGTCTCCAATATTTTCTGTCACTTTAAACCTTGTGATATAGTAATGTTCTCCCTCCTTGATTTTATCTTGATGAGCAGATAATACATACTTTGAAATAGTAGCTTGAATTCTAGTACCCTGTGCATTAACATATAATTTATTATCAATTCAATAAATATTAAATAATGTAAGGTAAATTATGAGATAAAGTTGTATTTGTTTAACCTCTTCATCTGTAAGAATTGTATGAATACCATTCACATCTCCATTCTGCTCAATTGTTTTCCATTGATAAATTGCCTTGATTTTTATTCTCCATGTTCCGGTTTCTCCCACAATGTTTTTAATCATGTGATAGCTTTGAGCCATTGAGACCAATTGTACTAAAATAAACTGAATTTTGAATATTACGAAGTGTTTGTAAAGTGCATGACAAAAGGGTTTAGATTTTTTATGCATTTATAGTAAAATAATAGGGTTAAAATAAACCCTTTATTCTGCATTGAGTTGCAGCTTTGGAAACAATAAATATTGTGTTGCTATTATTATTGTATTTTTGTATAGTATAACGTAGAGTTGCAGTTTTAGAAACTTGTTGATATTCTTCAAAGACTCCCCACTATTGTATTGTATAATTTCCCATTATATTTTATTGTCCAATATATCATATGGAAATTTCCAATACATCATATGCAAGTAAATTGAATACTAATGAAGGAAATTATTGCTAGAATATAAATTTTTGTATAGTATAACGTAGAGTTGCAGTTTTGGAAACTTGTTGATATTCTTCAAAGATTCCCCACTATTGTATTGTATAATTTCCCATTATTGTATTGTCCAATATATCATATGGAAATCTCCAATATATCATATGCAAGTAAATTGAATACTAATGAAGAAAATTATTGCTAGAATATAAATATGAGCGGGAAACTAATGAAGGAGAGGCTGACATGTGTCAGTCTCGTTCCTTCATTAGTAGTTTTTATAGATAGATTAGGACATTTAATAAGTGATTTTATGAAATAAATTTAGGAGAAAAAAATGGAAGACTTGCTCGCAAAACCCACGGCTAGAATTGGGTTACATTTGATGAATTGCTCTAATTTTTTCTAAGGTACCAACTTAGTTCATGGCTACTAATTTATATATGGAAATTTAGGGAACATAGGTAAGATATTTACATTAAAAAAATAAAGAAAATCTTAGTATAAATCTTAAGGTCATATGGTGGTAAGGTGGGTATTGCATTTTGTCAAAGCTTACTTTACTTGTGTAAGTAGGTAAAAATAAAATATTTGGGTAGGTTTGACTAAGCTTAACTTAGGTAATTAGAATTAATTTTAGTTAAAAACTTAATTTAAAGCTAATGATAAAATATACCAAAAAAAACTAGTGTAAAATAGTTTAAATAAAAGTATTAAGGTCGTTAAAATAATCGTTAACGAAATTAATTAAGAAATAATAATTTTTAAGTGTAAAATTTTAGTAAACTGTAGGTTAATTAAATTATTTCAAATTTCCGTAGTATATAAATTAGTAACTAAAACTTTTGGGCTCATAAATATAGTATTTAGAAATAAAACGAATAATATTTCATATTTAAATTAATTTAAGAATTCGGACATGTAAAACGAAATAATTGATAAAGAATTCAAAAATAGAATTGGAAACTAAATCCATTTAGAGTCTAATAATAAAATAAAATTTTGAAATTAATTTTAAAAGGAGAAATTAGTTGAAATAAAATTTTAGAAATTTTTGTATAGCTGGATGAGTTGAATAATCAAGGATCAAAAATTAAATTGAATGAATTAAGAATTAGTCAGAAATGATTATTCGAACGATCAAGATTAGGATTTTTGGGTCTACTACAAAGAGCATTCATCTCCATTTTCTGAAAATCTTCCTTCTCATATTCTGTTATCGGTTTAGGAACAGTCTCGTTATTGGAGTTGGTAGTTGTTACCTCGAAATCTCCAATTTCAATAACTCTCCAAACTTGATAATTCTCGGCCTTTATGAAGATTTTCATTCTATTCTTCCAATACGTGTAGAATTTACCATCGAACATTGGTGGTCTCTGAGTGGAGTAACCTTCTTCCATGCGTTCATTCATTTTCAACATCTATAATACACCAAGATTTGGCTCTCAGGGTTTCCTGATCAAATGAGGAACAGGGCTCTGATACCAATTGTAGAAACACTTATAGATAAAGAACGCAACAAGAAGGGGGGTGAATTGTTGTTTCGCCCTTAAGAGTATTTTTGTGGCGTTTCTTGCGGAATTTTTACAATGAAAAATACTCTAAGCTATAAAAAGAAACTATAAAGAACTCAAAGATTTAACGTGAAAACTTTCTTGGCCTTAAAAGAAAGAAAGTCCCGACCACTTGGGATTTCAACTTCTTTTATTATTTATTTATGTAATTTACACTTCTTATTACATAAAATTTCTCTTCTCTTCTCTAGGCCTACTTCTCCTTCTCCTTCTCGGTTCTCCTTCTCGTTTCTTTTCTCTCTTTACACAAAATTCTCTAAATTCCCCCTTAGACTTCCCTATGTCTAAGTTTACACACTCAATAAAAACTCGTACAAAAGAATTCTAAAAATGGATGAAAAACTAAGAAAAGCACAAGGAAATATTAAATGGATTAATTGGTAATTAAAAGAAATTAAATTTTCCACTTTCTTGAATTGAATCTCACGAAATCTTTGATGGGCACTAGACAAAGTTTTCGTATGAATGTCTCTCACCGCCAAATTGTGCCGGTTATGAAAATCCTATTTATATACCCATGAGAATAATTTTGGCCATAAACCCATGATCTAAAACGTGGGAGTAGTGGGCATGAAATATGGGAGTAATGGGTATGAATCTTGGAAGTTACTCCAAGTAACCGTTGGATTTTAGCTAAAGAAGAGGGGAGATCCTATTTTTATGGAGATAAATTAGGATCTAACCTCCGTTTTTTTTTACTTGCACCATTTCCACTTTTTACACTATTCATCATTTGATAGTGTTTTGCATAGTGTGACTATTAAACGATAAAAAAACCTAGTCATGTGGGATCTTGTTTTATTCGTCTCGTCGAATACTTTCATAATATCAAATTTTTATAATTTTTAGTTGAGTATAATTCTAGATATAAGCAACCCGACAAACGCATTGAAGTGCGTAAAAGTATGTTAGGGTGCAAGTTAACTATTTTAAGTTGTTAGTTATTTAATTGCCAATTAAGATCCTTATGCTAATAAGATTTTTCACCCGAACAACTTAATAAAAAGAAAAATTAAAATTAAAATTTATTTCCATTATATCTCGTTGACTTTTTCTCTGACCAGTTGCGTTGGAAACACCGTGTTGTCTCCATCTGGACAGTCTTCGATTTTGACAAATCTGGAACTGTTCCATGACTTAAATGTTTGACGTAGACTTGTAATGTTCTTCCACAACTCTCTAAGGTGCTATCGACGATCTTTAATAATCGGATATATGACCTATCAAAACAATCTCTAAAATAATTTGTTTGTTTATAAAAATTAAGTCATCATCAAAACCAAATGGACCAATTGAAACAATCTTGAATTCACTCTTTTATTATTATTATTATTGTATTGATTGTTACATAATGAGGAGAGGATAGGTATATTTATACAAGAAGGGATGAAAGACTAAGTACACAGAAGAATAAAAACAATCTTGAATTCCAGAAACTTGATGTATTCTTTTCTTCTCTTGATGCAATCTTGAATTACAGAAACTTGAACCAAAAAAAAAATAGATAAGATTTAGGGAAATTCCACGTGGTAACCCTGAGTTTTTGGGTTTTCCACGTGGTAACCAAAACTTTTAAAAAATCCACGTGCTAACCCTGAGGTTTACGTAATTGTTCCACCGTGACCTTTTTGCACATAAAAACGTTAGCAAATGTTAATTTTGGAGCTTTACGGTTGTTGTATGCCTATTTATGCGACTCACCATTTCAAATGCCATTAGTTTCAACATTTTTCCCCCAAAACATAAACCCAAACTCTACCATCTTTCATCCAATTTATATTTTTTTCTCCCAAATCCAGAGATGGTAGAGTTAGGGTTTATATTTTGGGGAAAAAGATTGAAACTAATGACATTTGAAATGGTGAGTCATGTAAATAGGCGTACAACAGCCTTTAACTTTCGAAATTAACGTTTTCTAACGTTTTTCTAACATTTAATGTGCAAAATGGTCACGGTGGAACAATTTGGTAAACCTCATGGTTACCATGTGGATTTTTTAAAAGTTTTGGTTACCACGTGGAAAACCCAAAACCTTAGGGTTACCACGTGAAATTTCCTTAACATTTAAGACATAACACTTAACCGAAATTATTAAACCAAAAAAATGTGATGCTGCATACTCTAAATGAACCAAAATGCATGACATACCTCTCTTTTCCAGGAGCTTCATCAACTATCTTGTATACTTCAGCAACTCTCAAATGATGCTGGCATACTCTACCCTCTTGTCTTTGCATACACAAAAAGAGTTAAGACTTAACAACTAGAGGCAAAAGTAAAAAAAATTAGACATTCATATAGACATATTTATTTTCAAGTCATGGCAATCTTTTCCATACCTGCATATTTTCAAGTCATGCCAATATTTTCAAGGCAAAAGCAAAAAGAGTTATTTTCAAGATATATATTTTCAAGTCATGCCAAGCAAAAAATTGAAGAATTTCTTTAAGTATGGAAGAAGAAAGAATTAGGGTTTAAAATATGGAAGAAGAAAGAAGAAAAAAGAGGCGGAATATAAAGTATTGAAGAAAGAATTAGGGTTAAAGAAATTGAAGAGGCGCGTTTCGTAATTTTTTTTAATGATTATAATTTGCTGCAGTTGTTTTATAGTCAGCAACCTTTGAGTGTTGGTTCTTGGCTGCGGTTTTACAGAAAACCGCAGCTTATGTGCTATTTTTTTCCCCTTATTTTTCTTCTATTATATGATGCGTTTATTAGGAACCGCAGCAAATGTTTAGCAGCCAATAGCTTTTTTTCCACTAGTGACTAGTGGAAAAAACAAGATAGGCTACGGTTTTTTAACCAATAACGGCTGCGGTTTTTACTCGCAGCATTAGTAATAGCAGCAGATGACAAAACATTATTGGCTGCGGTCCTAAAAACCGCAGCCTATAGACCATTTTTAAAACAAAAAAGGCACTAAATAGTCCCTATTTTTTTGTTTTTTTGTCTAATTGTTTTATACATTGAACAAAATATTGAAGAACATTGAATTAAGACAAATACTGAAGAACATTGAACAAAATACACATTCATCTACAACAAATACTGAAGAACATTGAACAAAAAATTAATAAACATTGAATTAAGAACATTGAAGAACAAAAAATTAATAAAAAATTAATAAACATTAATAAACATAGAATTGTAGATCTATATACAATATCATACAACAAATAAATTGTAGATCTATATACAAGTGCATATTTTATCATAAGAAAATAGATCTATATACAATATCACATAACAAATAAATTATAGATCTGTTTCAAGTTGGGTATTTTTTACACTTGCTAGTCCTTCTAGTTTCTCTATGAAGGTTTTCTCTCTAGTCTGAGTACTAGTCGTGTCTTCCTCGTGGAGTTTTCTTCTGTCTTGTTTCTTTGAGTGTTTCTCTCTTTCTTTGTCTGGTTTTCCTTTCCTTGGTTGTTGTTTGTGGGGTTTTTGATCATGGGAGACATTAATGAGGAAATCTTTTCCTCTAAAGATCATGGTCAAGAAGTTGAAGGGGAGAAACAAGAAGAGGTTGTTGTGAATGGTATTGGTCGGGAGTCTTTGGATGATGGAGATGAGGAAGCACCGGTGGATTGGAGTGAAGGAGGGGACGAAGATGATGAACAGAGGGTAGAATTGGGTATGGTGGGAAGGGTTTGGACGGACCGAAACTTTAATCCAAATGCTTTTATTTCTACAATGAAGGGGCTGTGGAGGGTGCAATCGGGGGTCGATATTAGCCACATCGATCGTAATATGTTTTAGTTCCAATTCTACCATTTGAGAGACAAGGAGAGGGTTGTAGAGGGACAACCTTGGCATTTTGATCGGAATGCCATTATTTTGAGTGATCTTGATCAAGCGGTGAAACCATCGGAGATATTATCTTTTTTCTTACCTATATGGGCACGCTTCTATGATGTCCCTTTTAAGGGAAGAATGAATGGGGAGAATGCTAAAATGTTGGGAAGCAAAATTGGACAGTTTATTTCCATGGAGCAAGATGATTACATCGGGCTAGAGAAGTCTATGCGTGTAAGGGTCCGAATTGATGTGCGGAATCCTCTTAAATCTTTTGTTAATTTAAAGTTGCGAAGTGGGGAGATTCATAGGATTCAGGTGCGGTACGAGAACTTGCCAAATATTTGTTTTCAATGTGGGAGATTGGGGCATGGTTTAAGGGACTGCATGGATGGCACGGGGGATCCCAAGAACCCGAGATTTGGGATATGGATGCGAGCCTCCCCGTGGAAGTCGGCGAAGTATGTTGAGAAGGAGGTTGTTGGGGTTTATTCAGGGTCCTCTGAGGTGGCAAGAAAGTTGTTTATTACAAAAAAGAGTATGGTTAGGCCGAGTCTTAGTCTCGAAGTTATCAATGATGTGTCCTCTTTGTTTGATAAAGTTAGTGTTGAAGAAGAAGAGGTTCACAGTCATGGTTTGCGGGGTGAGGGTGAGAAGGGGGTCTTGGTGGAGGTTCGGACAGAAGGGGCAGGAGGAGCAGGAAGAAGGAAAAGGGAAGGGGACTGTGAAGATGCGTAGGAAACGATGGCAGAAGATAGTCCGTGATAACAAGGTGGATGAGTTGGTCAGTTCGATGAAGCAATCAGTAGGCACGAAAAGGGGTAATGAAGGAGAGGGTATGACTATGCAGCCTATGGATATTGACGAGGGGAATTTTGTGGCTAAAAAGTACAAAGTGGTACTCAGTGTGATTGGGTGGTCTTAGCTCCGAACGAAGTGGCGGGTCCCACGAATAGGACCCTCGGTGAACAATGAATGCTATCCTTTTCTGGAACTGTAGGGGTTTGGGGAACATCTCTACAGTTAGTGCTTTATGTGACTTGGTTCACAAAGTTTCTCCAAGTTTGATTTTCCTGAGTGAGACGAAATGTTCTAAGGCAGATATGAGTAGGGTTCAAGGGAGGCTTCGGTATGACCATTGTTTTTGTGTTGAGTCGATGGGGAAGGCGGGGAGAATGGCGGTTCTATGGAATGAAGAGGCGAATGTGACTGTTGGTAGGATGGACGCCCATGTTATCGATTGTATTGTGAAGATGGAGGATGGTTTTGAGTGGAGGTGTTCGGGTGTCTATGGCTGGGCGGAGAAGGTTAATAAAAGGTTGACATGGGATCTTATTAATGATCTGGGTATGAATAATGTGATGCCATGGGTTCTTGGAGGAGACTTTAATGAAGTTCTCTATGCGAATGAGAAGAAGGGCGGCAGTGGGGTTGATTTTGTTACTTCTAATGCTTTTCGATCTTGTCTCGATGGGAATGATTTAGAGGATCTTGGGGTGGAAGGGTATAAATTTACATGGAGCAATAAGAGGATTGATGGTTTGATTGAAGAAAGGCTTAATAGGTGTGTGGCTAATTCTCGGTGGCAGAATTATTTTGGTGAATCGGTTGTTCGGAACGAGGTTTGGGATGGGTCGGATCAACTTCCCATTATTCTTCAATTAAAGAAAAGTGTGCCATGTCATAATTTGGTTGTGGAGTATGAACCCCCCTTTAGGTATGAAGCTAAATGGATCCAGGAAGAGTCTTTTTCGCCTACTCTTTTAGATTGTTGGAGGCAGGCTAAATCTAGGTGGAGGCATGATTGGGTTCGGGTGGTCGAGGAGTGTGGCGATCGTCTAAAGAATTGGAGTAAGCAGCATTATAGAAACTCTTCTAGGCGTCTTTGGTGGTTGAAGAGGAGATTGGTCCGGGTGCGCAAGATGGTGCAGACTAGAGCCGTTCTTGAGGAGTATAGGGCGGTGGAGGGTGAAATTAGAAAGATTAGGCGTGAGCATGAAACAGCTGCTTGGCAACGGAGTAGGCCGTTTGTTTTACGAAATGGGGATAATAACACAGCGTATTTCCATTCTAAGATTGAGGCTCGTCGTAAGAGAAATAGGCTCAAAGGTCTTCGGGATAAGATGGGGATCTTGCAAACTGATTTAGGTGCGATGAGTAAGGTGGTGACAGAGTATTTCGGGGATTTGTTTACGTCTTCTCGTGATCCTATTACTTCGGAGTGGCTTGATATGATTGATGCTAGTGTTACGCGGGAGATGGTGGATTCGTTGAGTAAACCTTATTCTCGGGAGGAAATTATTAAAGCCCTTGGGGATATGCAACCGTGCAAATCGCCGGGTCCGGACGGATTACCGGCTATGTTCTACAAACAGCACTGGGATTTGGTAGGTGATGATATCTGTGAGGTGGTCTTGGGTTTCTTGAACCATGGCATTTTACTGCCCGGATTGAGTCACACACATGTCGTTCTTGTGCCTAAAGTGTCGAACCCTACGGAGATGAAGGAGCTTAGGCCCATTAGCCTTTATAATGTCGCCTACAAATAGGTTCTTGCAAATAGGTTGAAGATAATTTTGCCCGATCACATTGATGATTGCCAGAGCGCCTTTGTTCCCGGTCGTTTAATCACGGACAACATTATTTTATCGTCGGAAGTCTTCCATTATTTGCATTGTAATCAGGCTCGAAAAAGAGGGTATATGGCCATTAAAGTTGATATGAGTAAGGCCTACGATCGGGTCGAATGGGATTTTTTGGCGGCTATGATGACTAAATTGGGTTTTCCGTCGATTTGGATTGAAAGGGTTATGGCTTGTGTGACCTCAGTTTCGTATTCGTTTTTGGTTAATGGGAGACCGTCTGAGTTTGTGATTCCTCACACAGGGTTGCGTCAAGGCGACCCGATATCTCCCTATCTTTTCCTTTTTTGTATGGAAGGTTTGGGGGCGCTCATAAAGAAGACGATATCTCAAGGTAGTCTTCACGGTATTTGTGTGGCTCGGTCGGCGCCTAGGATTTCCCATTTATTTTTTGCAGATGACTGCATGATTTTTGCTCGGGCGTCTAAGGAGGAGGCTACGGCTATTAGGGGGATTTTTTCGATTTTTGAGTCATTATCGGGGCAACAAATTAATCTTGATAAGAGCGAGGTCTCTTTTAGTGGCAATGATTTTAGGCGTGAGGTGAGTAATATTTTGGGGATTAAGGAGGTTCGGCGGCATGACAAATACTTAGGTTTGCCTACGGTTTTTCTTAGATTAAAGAGGATGTCCTTTTCCAATTTGAGAGATCGCATTTGGAAGAAGTTAAAAGGATGGAAGGAAAGACTCTTATCTAAGGCGGGGAAGGAGGTGATTATCAAGGCCGTGGCTCAATCGATTCCGACTTTTGCAATGAGTTGCTTTAAGTTGCCGGTTTCCTTTTACAATGAGGTGACAAGTATAATTCGCAATTTTTGGTGGGGCACTATGAGGTCGGAGAAGGGGATCCCTTGGAAGGCTTGGAAACATGTTTGTAGAGGCAAAGGAGAGGGGGGTTTGGGCTTTCGTGATTTGGAAAATTTTAACCGTGCGTTATTAGCTAAACAAGTGTGGAGGTTACATTCCTATCAGTCTTCTTTATTGGCTCGTGTGTTCAAAGCTCGTTACTATCCGGAGTCGTCGATATGGGAAGCTCAAAGGGGGTATAATGCTAGCTTTGTTTGGCAAAGTTTGCGGTGTTCTCGGGACATTCTTGTTAAAGGGGCTAGATGGAGGATTGGGGATGGCAAAGGTATTAACATATGGGGGGATGCTTGGCTTGCGGGGTCGGGAGAGGGTAAAGTGGTCTCGCCTAATTTGGGGTTGCCTAGGGATGTAAAGGTTAGTTGGTTGATCGATCAAGATTCTCATTCTTGGAAAAAAGATCGTGTTGAAGAGTGTTTTTGTCCTTTGGATGTTGAGAAGATTTTGCATACTCCAATTAGTGTCGCTAGGGAGGAGGATAGACTTGAATGGGCGGCAAGTGTGGATGGGGTTTTCCGTGTTAGAGATGCGTACCGTATTGCCCAAGAGGATTTCCAATTTCCGTCGTGTTCTTTGGGTCCCGATCGTGTGTGGAAGCGGATTTGGAAGCTTAATATTCCCCCAAAAGTAAAAATTTTTTTGTGGCGGGCTTTAGGAGATTTATTGCCTCATGGGGTGAATTTAAGTAAGAAGGGTATTGTTGGGGTGGGCGTTTGTGTTAGATGTGGTGGGTGTGAGACTAACAAGCAAGTTCTTCTTGATTGCCTTTGGGTAAAACAATTTTGGAAGCTGCTGCCTTGGGTTCCTTTGGGGTTGGATAGCTCATCGGTTCGGGAGTGGTTTGCGGGGTTGATGCTTAGTCGAAAAGAGGTGAATTTAGAGCTGGTGAGCATGTGTTTGTGGCAGGCTTGGAGTGCTCGGAATGATTTATGCTTCAACAAGGTCGAGGTCCCTGTGGAGGTTTGCTATGGTCGTGCTTCTGATTTGTTGGATGAGTATCAAAAAGCGAATGGGCAAAAAGGGAAGGGACTTCGATCGAAAAAGCCGGGTTGGATGTGTCCTAGGCAAGGTTGGGTGAAAATCAATTCGGATGCTGTTGTGGACTTGAATGCGGATAGAGTTGGCTTGGGTTTAGTGGCTCGAGACCATACGGGGAAGGTGCTTTTTGCGGCTGCCAAGATAGTTGATTCTTGCTTTGGGGCCGAAAGAGGTGAGATTGAAGGGCTGGGGTGGGCTGTCCAGACAGCTGCTGCTCATGGGTGGGATAGGTGCTGTTTCGAGAGTGATGCCCGGTTGGTGGTGGAGGCGTTGCAAGGAAGGAGTGTCCGTGCGATTCATCATCAAGTGCTTATCGATAATATTGTGGTGTCCTCTAGGGTGTTTTTAGATGTTGAGTTTGGCTTTTGTTTTCGGGAAGCCAATATGATTGCCCATCGGTTAGCACAATGGAGTGTTTCTAGTGTTTGTGATGAGGAATGGTCTGAGGGTGTAAAATTTGGATCTCGGATCTTGTATTAGCCGATTTGGCTTAGTGTTTTTTGGCCTCCCTTGAATATCAAAATAAAAAATTATAGATCTATATACAAGAGAAAAGAAAAAAGCATAAGAGAAAAAAAAAGGAATAATAATAAATAATAATCCTAATGTAAATATGATACAAGTATACAACAGGAGCATGAAACATTTCCATTTCGTAAGTTAGTAACTAGTTGAAATGATACGAGATATTTGGACTCCTTGAAAGCATTGGGCACAGTGATACAAGTATACAACAGGAAATATTTAAAGCATTGTTCAAATTTGTTTTAAAATTGATTTTAGGATGTTTGCTTTATCTTGATTTCTTACAAAAGCTTTAGGGTTTTTTTTATAGAAAGAAGAAAGAAGAGGCAGAATTTAGGGTTTTTTTAAAGAAAAAAGAAAGAAGAAAGGGTTAAGGCTTAGGGTTTTTTTAACCGTTCAATATATATATCACTCAATATCAGGGAGAGGCGGAATTTAGGGTTTTTTTTTAAAGGTTATTGGCTGCGGTCATTAGGAAGACCGTAGCCTTTGTGCAAAATTTTTTTTTCTAAAGGTCATTGGTTGTGGTCATTAGGAAAACCGCATCCTTTGTGCTATTTTTTTTCGCCTCTTTTTTTCTTCTATTAAAGGCTGCGTTTATTAGGAACCGCAGCTAATGTTTAGCAGTCACTAGCTTTTTTTCCACTAGTGTAAGTATATTGTAGAATGCTATTTTTCTTCTCTCTATACTTGAGTGGTATGTATTTTGCTATTTTATATTTTTATCTTGTTTTTTTAATTTAATTTATAGTATTTCAGTATTTAATTTTTCATTTTTACTGGTTTAAAACTATTCATCATTGTTTTCTTACTTTTAGAAATAAAATTTTAATATTTTCCTTGAAATTACGGAATATATCTAAGTGGTACTTTTTTTGAAAATGTAGAATGTAAAGCTATAAAATTGTGTTAGTTAGTTGAACAAAATACAATAAATATTATAATGGCTCTGCTAATCATTTTTGTGCAAGTTATTAGTGGCGTTTTGAATAATTTGTGCTTTGAATATGATATTTCTTTGTGAGTTGTGACACTAATTGTGAACTCTATATTTTAGTAAGAACCTTCATGATCCTTATTCTTGCTTAATGATGGTTGTATTGATGATATACTATGATTTTGCAAGCTACTGGATTAAAAATAAATTTAGCACGGGCCCCAGTTTAATTATTTGCCTTGGGCCTCAAAAATCTTAGAAACAACCCTGGGTTAAGGTCTTTCTCGGACATTTGGAATACAAATTGATGATTTCCTTCTTTCTTTTCTCTTCCTCTTCAGAGATACTTCAGGAGCACCATCATGCTTTAGCATATTGATACGACACTGATGGGTTGCCTTTCGATTTCTCTTGAGGATTCTAACCTTTCCATCATCCCACTCAAACTTTAGCAAAACTGGTGTGGAGCAATGACTGCTTTTATCTTATTGATGAGAGGAAGCCCTATGGTTGCATTGTCTGAGAAGTTAGGATTCACCATAGTGAAGTGGAGTGGCATTGTTTTATTGGTACCTTTTTCCCCCACACGCATAGGATGTATGATAATTTCAAGAGGTAGAACTCGGTTTCCACTAAAGCTAATAAGGGGTTTGTCAATCGGAAATAGATGTTTCTCCTTAAATTTCATTTGCTTAAGACAATCCATAGTGATGAGATCAGTTGTGCTTCCAATATTAACGAGCACTCATAGGGCCTCTAGAAGTTTATTTAGGGGGCTCTTTGAGCAAAGTATGGGCACTATCTTTCAAGCTCTAATAATGGGTTATTCGTTGAAGAAACCTCCTAATATCATTTAATGAATCCATGGGTATCATTGGAACTTGCATTCCTTTCATCCATTAGCATATTTATGCTTCGGGCGTTATAATCGTGTCTCAGTATCACTACGAGAGACATACTCCTTCGATTCAAGAATCTGCCCTGTTTTTCTTCTTCCGTAAGTTGGACCACGATACGTTTAAGTTCCCTGCGCTGTGATTAGGGCTGTGCAAAAGTGGACCGGACCGGCGGTCCAGACCGGACCCGGATGGACCCGGACCGGAACCGGACCGGACCGGTAGCATCAGGTCCGGTCTCCGGTCCTATAAATTTTCCAATTCCGGGTTTCCGGTCCGGTCCGGGCAAACCCGGAAAATTCAGGGTCGACCCGGTTAGGACCGGATATTATAATTTAGCTTTTTTTTTTCTTGAAATTTGACCTAAATATAAATAGCACTTTTTAGGGTTTGAAATTAGAAAACCTTCTGCCTACTGCCTTGAACCTTCAAGAAGACAAGAACGGCGCACCCTCTTCTCCAAATCCATTCTCCGGCACGGCATCCTCTTGGCTCTTGCAGTTTTCTTCTTCAAAACTGCACTACTGCTTGGTTTTGTTGTTCTTTCGTGTTCTTTCATGGGTACTTGAAGTTGATGGGTACTTGATCCTAACAATGAACCAGAGATGGTGAAGATGGTGGAATTAGAGAAATAAAGATGAAAATTTCTGATTCTTTTAATATTTAGTATAAAGTTGAAGATGGTGATGGGTACTTGATCCTAACAATGGACTAGAGAAGTTGATGGGTAATTGATCCTAAAAATTTTATGATTTTTTTTAATATTTAGTATATTTTATATACAAGTTGAAATTGATGATGAAGATAGTGGAAATTTTTTTTTTTTTGAATAATGTTATTTAAATCCATTGTTAGGAATCTAATAATCTACCATCTTCACCTTTTTTAAAAAACAAAATTCAATTCCAGAACCCATATTGTTAATTAGGAACTCATTACTAGTTGTCTAGTTCTACAGTAAGGGTTTTTTTTTTTTTAATTATTTTTTTCTCTTCAAATTAATTCTTTTATTTTTATGATTATTTTTGTAAAATTTGGGAAGAAGAAAACCCATTTGTATTTTTCAGGAATGGTATATGTAAAATTTAGAGTTCTACACTGTTGATGTCGAGGACCAGTAAGTAGTAACTTAGTTAAAATTCTAATCAATATTCTAGCCGGTCCAACCGGTCTGAACCTGGACCGGACCGGAATTTTCAGGGTTGGACCGGGACCGGACCGGATGAATCAGGTCCGGTCTCCGGTCCTCGAATTTTTTGGAATCCGGTCTTCCGGTCCAACCGGTTCCGGTCCGGTCCGGTCCGGGTTTGGACCGGTGTTCAGTCCTAGCTGTGATAGGGTATGGCCATATTTCTTATGATAATCATACCATAAGTTGTAGTTATGACGATCAGTAGGACTTGTAGTTGGTGGCGGTGTTTGAAGTTCATTGCTGATAGCATACTACATATCCTTTCTATTCTTATTGAAATAGAGGTCATTACTTTAATCCCATAGCTCTTTTATTCTAGGTTTCCTTTCTGTAGTATAGACTAATCTAGATCTAGGTAATCTATTTCGGAGGAAAAATCTCGATGGAGGATAGCCTCTATCCCTCGTAGAAAAATAAACTTTATCTTTTGGGCCTTTGACAGATAGTTTTTCCCTTGATCCTGCTTATCATGCTTCCGCTTTTTGAATAATGTGTCTGACATATATCAGTGGCTGTGATCAATCTTTAACATTGCTTCATCACACCTACATACGTCTTCCGTTGACTCTCTACTAGATGGAATTTAAGTTCAGGGGTCCTTATTTCATTGATCAAGGTTTATAGGGTACTTAGTAGGGGTGTACAATGGGTCGGGCCTCCGTCTTCAACCCTTATCCGACCCGTTTTTAGAAGGGTTATGTACGGGTCAGGCTGAAAACGGGTCGGGCTCAAATGGGCTCTAGTATATTATTCTAATGGGGCGGACTGTAAACAGGCGTAAAAGGGTTATAAACGGGCCTTTCTAAATTTAAAATGAGCTTTAGTTGTTGTTCTTCTTTTGTTAGTGTAACATTCCAGAAAATTATTTCGGACGTGATGACCTGTCTTGCTTAGTCAATGGTAAGTCGGGTTGTTACAGTTAGTCCTGTGCTGCAACTTCCATTATAATGACAAACCAAATTTTTTCTATTCTATTTGATACTTTTGTATTAGTTATAATTTATAATTAGCTATTTTATATTAAATACTAGATATTTACAATTTGAAAACATCTAATAATATACTTTTTGTTTTCTGGTTTCAGTACCCCTTATTATTGGTTTTGTATGATATTTTCCATTCTCTCTCATTGCACTTTTTGATATGAAGTATAAGTTTAGTTTGGCTATTGATGTTTATTAGTTGACATTATGATGTTGTGTAATTTTAGTCATGTAATTTATGGTTGTTTCGATAAAATTCAATTTCTAATTGCATAAAAAAACTATTACTTCCTGTAAAATTCGAAGAAATAAGAAAAATGAATCGGGTCGGATCAGGTCGGGCTTAATGGGCTCAACCCGCTTAAAGCCTGTTTCTTATTTTACAAGGCCTGGCCGACCCGGACCGTTTCTACAAAAGCCCAATCCGCCCCATTGCAAAGGCTTAGTACTTAGCAAGTAGAAGTTGGATTTCTTCTTCTTTTTTGATGCTAGAAACTGGCTTAAGAACTTGGCCTCTAGTTGGGCAATGCTATTGATACTACCCACTAGGAGTAATGAATACCAAGTTTATACAAGACCAGTGAGCGTCATTGGAAAGAACTTATAGAGAAAAGTCGAGTTGGTGGTGTATAGCATTATAAGGTTCTTGTATGCCATGGTATGCTCCTTCGGGCATTGAGTTCTAGAGAATGTAGTCATATTGAGAACGGGATTTGGAGTAGCCAATATCTCTACGGATGGTGGGGAGTTCAACAACATATGGGCCTTACTTAGGCCACCTTGCCTGATATTATCCCACAGAATATGGGTGGGGGAGTTGATGAAATTTGATTCAGTAAGTCGCGTGTGGCCAATATCTCTATGGATGGTGGGGACTTCAACAACATATGGGCCTTACTCAGGCCACCTCGCCTGATATCATCCCACGGAACAAGGATGGGGGAGTTGATGAAATTTGATCCATTAAGTCGCGTCATCTGTCTTTCATCCCTCTCCTTCTCCATGAAAAATTTAACACTTTTTGATTATATCATCTTCGTATCTTCTAGATGTTTTTGAGCATCTAGAGTTTCCGACTTGGACTAAGCATGTCCTCCAACTTTCTTCATTTAGCACTCTCTAAGAAATGGCCTATTCGCTAGTTAAATGTCAAGAGTGCCTTTCTCCATGTAAAACACTTTACGGGTATCAACCCTTATGATTCAAGGATCCCAAATAACCTAATCATGCATGTCGCCCCTAAAAGTGTCCTTATGGACTCAAGTAACCACGCATGAGCTTGGCATCAAAGGTTTGATAATTTGGTTGCTACGATTGGGTTCACTCGTAATACTTGTGACAACTTGCATTTCATCTACAAGAAAGCATCTGCAATTGCCTATCTTCTTTTACATGTGGATGATATCATCCTAATTACTTCCTTTTCTTCTCTTTTCAAATCCATTAATTAAGTTTGGATCATTTACTAAATACAGCCTCTAAGTTTACTCAATTTCAAATAAAACAGCTGCAAACTTTGTTTTTACCAACTACAGCCTCCAACTTAACAAACATGACATCGAGACAGCCAAAACACCCCATTTTAACTCCATTTTTTACCTTTGTTTTGGCTGTCTCGATGTCATGTTTGTTAAGTTGGAGGCTGTAGCTGGTAAAAGGGAAATTCTACATGGTAAGCACCAGGTTAAGGGAAACGCCTGTAATAACTAATCTTATTTTCTTTTCTACATGGTAAGCACCAACTGTATCAAAACTAGCTGCCGTAACTATATTGCACAAAAAACGTTTAATAACCGTTAAATCTGAAAATTACAATTTTGCCCTTGTTTAATTCTTATAAAAGTCATTTTCTACCTTTAGTTTTCTTCTTCCTTATTATTGTATTCTTCTTTTAGTTTTCTTTTTCCATAACAATGGTAGCTTGTCTGTAATGAAATTACTATTAGTTGACTTCAAACACTAGAATTAGAAACTAATATTACCCTAGGCCACATTAGAAACTTATTCTCAATACTCTTTTTGCTTTCCATATATCTAACTGTTTATCCAAATTCATATATGTTGATCAATTTTTTTGGCTTTCTCTCACTTTTAACTCTTACCCCAAAGAGCTTTAGAAACTACTAGTAGATATCAACATGCTCCAATTTAACTTTACATGATGACACAAATCATCAATCACAATAATTAACTAAAACCATACCAGATAGTTGTTTGACAATTAATCGAAAACCTGTGAAAAACCCATGCATTTCCAGTCCAGAAGATACCATAACAAACATTATTGTTGTAAGTTTCAAAAATCATACCTCAAAAAAAATCTAAAAATCATGTAAATAAAAGCAAAAATTTTAATCCATCAAAGCTTTAACTACCCATTTCCAATGAAAATCATTTTAATTCAAACCATAGAAAATAAAATAAATAAACAGTTAGAAATCAAATAAATACACAATTTCGAAATCATTTAAATTCAAACCTTACAAATTAAATTACAATTTCGAATTGATGGTGGAATTGTTGCTGATGAAAATCATATCAGAAGCTGCCATTGTTATGGAAAAAGAAAACTAAAAGAAGAATACGTACAGTAACAAAGAAGAATAAAACTAAAGGAAGAAGATGAGTTTTATAAGAATTAAACAAGGGCAAAATTGTAATTTTTAGATTTAACGGTTTTTAAACGTTTTTTGTGTAATATAGTTACGGCAGCTAGTTTTGATACAGTTGGTGCTTACCATGTAGAAAATAAAATAAGATTACTTATTACAGGCGTTTCCCTTAACCTGGTGCTTACCATATAGAATTTCCCTTGGTAAAAAACAAAGTTTCCGGCTGTTTATTTGAAATTGAGTTAACTTAGAGGCTGTAGTCAGTAAATGATCCTTTAAGTTTTAAGTTTTGAGTTTGATATGAAAGATTTGAGTACTCCAAGATATTTTCTTGGTATCGCTATCACTCATCATACATCAGGCTTGTTTTTATCACAACTAAAATACGCCAAGAAATTCTTAGTCGAGGATGATGACTTCTTGTAAAGCATGTCTTACTCTAGTTAACATCAATAGCAAGAAGGTCACAAATTGGAATGGTATATATAAAGGTACATTCAATAATGAATGTGTAAGTTATAACAACTTATCAATAACAAGAATCATCAGTTAGCTAGTAGCGAATCACTAGGGTTTTCAAGAGTCTATGCTTCTGCGGAAATTAATTTTCTATACATTTGTCATTCTCTTGACTTGTTTGGGAATCGATCAAGAATGTCTTCAAATGTTGGTAGAATTCCTTAGGCTTCTCGATGTTGAAAGCATGACCAGCTTTGTTTATGACTATTAGCTCAGCGTTGTCTCCTAAGTGACTGCAAATAGGTCAATGATTCTACCATTTAGAATATTACACCCAATCATATTATACGGAAAAATATGAAAATCAATCATTAGTTTATAGTATTTCCTCTTTTCGTTTTAGTTGCAACACAAGGGTTTTGTACAGTTTTTAAGAAATGTCTTTTCGGGTTGCAACTGCACATAGATTAGAATTTTCACATGGGTTACTTTTTCAGTACTTGAATGATTTCAGTACAATTGGTGGAATTTTTTAATGTTTAATTATGCTGAAATGTCTAAATATTTGAATACCCTATACAGTAGATGAAGATGAATTGTTCAAAGACTCCATTTTAGGAGAAGATGAAGATGTTCCCCAAATAAAACCCACGAAATCAAAAATTGAAATCCAAAACGAAAGAGGTAAGATTTCCCAAAACAGACAAATCTGCAAATTAAGATGAACCAAAATGAACCTAAATAAAATCAAAACCCAATTATTGAACTACAAAACCACAAATCAGATCTGAAAAATGAACCAAAATGAAATGCATGTTTGTTGATAGTGAATGATACTCGAATCATATGTTGAAATGGTAAAAAATAGATCACATCAAGTGTTTTTTCTTTAGGTAAAATGAATAATAAAGTCGGCTTGTTCATGTGATCAAATGAAGAACACAAACAATAAAGTGTTTTGGCCTATTATTAGGGTTTATGAAGATAAGTAAAATAAAAGAATGGTTGAGATGTTATATTAAGGAAAAATGAAGGGTCAAGATTTATTGGAGGGTTTTAGATTATTAATTGAGAGTAGTTGGAATTTTTTACTAGAAAAATCAAAGCTGAAAATCAGCCATGAATGCACTATAATTTTTAATTGAGTTGTTTCAAAAGGTATGGAAAAAAATGTGTATTTATATAAGTAGGTAGTGGGTAAATTAAACAACTAAATGGATGATGTATGATTGATGGTGATATGTGGGATATGAATAAAGTAAGGGTAAAATAAGTAGATTATTTTTGAAAAAAATAGTAATGTTGCAAGTAATATAAAACATCCAAAAATGATAAGAGTTGCAAGTAAAAATAGAACTAAGGAAGTATTAAGTTTTCTTTACTTTAATTCCTAATATTGTAAAATGAATAGGTGTCAAGTCTCAACTACCCACGCCTAGCTCCTAAAAATAGATAAAGAAGATAAACTAACCAAATTGGTATAAATACCTACTTTTTCAATCTGTAACCAAACTCGAGAGGGAACACCTGATCCTGATCTCCCCATATTATGAATGTAGGCTGTAGACCAAAAATATTTTAAAACGATTGAGAATTTCTAAGCATTGTAGAGAACAACAACGAAGAAAGGAAAACATAGTAAAATAGCATAGTATTCAAAATTTGTCATGTACATATGAGTGAAATTGGACCTGTGCAATCTTGGGGATTTCAGAGAGCTTCCTGTCTTTTGGAATTGCCCGGATCAACTCTCTTTTTTCTTGACAATATTCTGTACACATTGCCTACAACCAACACATTTAATTTTCACTTCAATCAATTCAAATAACGTACCACAAACAGGACAAAATTAAATTACTCATTAAATGGGTTACCTCATTTACAAAATGCTCATCAAATTACAAGTACATTCATGGATCGCTTATTTTCCTTCTATTTCTTATTATAAAAAATATTAAAAAAACGCATTGCTGCAACGTATAACAAGATAACATTAAGGATGGAAAAATTAATAGGAAGAAAGACGTATGGTATATACTCCCTCCGTTTCCTAATGTTCTTCCCATTTAGAATATTCTATTTTGGAAAGAGAAATTTGATTAAGATTTTTAAGACATATATAGAAGACAAAATATATTCATGTGAGATCTCGTTAGATTCGTCTTAATGTATACTTTTTTATTATAAATTTTTTTTATATTTTTTTATGATGCGTATTTAGAGATATTTAGGCTCAAAATTTAGTTTGAAAACTGTGGAAAAAGTATGGGAAGAACATTTGAAAACGGAGTGAGTAATAGTTAATTCATTACCAACAAACTTGTCATATCAATGAAGTACCATTGCTTTGAAATACCTTTCAAAAAGTACAAGTGGTAAGATACTACAACCATTAAACCTAACAACATTATTCAAAGAGTATTCCTACAATTTTACATCATATTAATGTTCTTTTTGAGTTATTCAAAACTATTTTTCCGAAATTGTAAAAAGTTAGAATTCTTGTTACAAAAACATTACATCAAGAATATGAATTATTCACTAAACTAACAAAAAGTCATCAAATGATCATTGTTCATTAAATAGAATTACCAACTTTAATTATACATAAATGACTACTATAATGTGACTTACCAACTTCAATAACCCTAAAGTTGTTCTCAATTTAAGGCACAATAAAAATTAGATCCTTCATTCATAATACGTGTAACTTTATTTTGTTGTTTCATAATAATTACACTCCTTCTATCTATGCCAAAAAACAACTCAATAGTTCTCTAAATTATAAGATAACAATTCTTTTTTCACCTACCATCCAAACTCCAAAGCAGGCCCGGCCCTTAGGCAGGGCGAGCTGGGCCCACGCCCAGGGCCCACTCAAAAAGATTAGAAGTGCAAAAATTGTTGTTACAAGGTTTCGAACCCTGGGCATGTCGCAAGAGTACTAAGTACTCAACCACTATACTACTCAACTATATTATATCTAATATGTTAAAACTTATTAATGATACTTCCTTTTTCGGCCACTGACTACATCAATTGATTTTATTTTTGTAACATGAATTTTATTGCAAATAACTTTTAACTAAAATTTTATTTCATATGTTCCATTGTGAATCAATAATGCTTTTAAAGGTTTGATTGAAATCATTTATAACAAGAATTTTGAATATATAGTATTCTCGTTGGTTTCTATCATGACCGCCTGACCGGTATTCATAGATTTGATGTTCATAGATATTCATGTTAAAATTGATTTTAAATTTATAAAATAACATGTCTATATCATATGGTTCATAATAGATTTTAAAATATTATTAGTCAGTCGTCGACTCGTTTGATTATAAAAACTAAAGTTATAAAAAAAAAGAGGAAGTATATAGTCAAGGGGTCCAAAATTTATTTTTCGCCCTGGGCCTTTAAAAACTATGGACCGGCCCTGCTCCAAAGGGAGTAAAATAGATAAAAATACATCAAATAGTTTTCTTAATTTTTTTTGTCATCATCCAACGATGCAAGTAATTCTTCAAAACAGGAATAGTACATACTCCTTCCCTCCCCTTTATTACAAATAGTAAAAGTAAGTCATGTTTGGGAATAAGAATTTCATTTGAAAATTTGAAATTGACTCAAATTTATTGTTTGGCAAATAAAAAATTTTCAAATTTGAATTTGTGTCAAATTCACTATGGTCATAAAAGTGTTAAAAATGAGAATTTGAGAATGACTTTCTCAAACCTTGTCATTCCCAAATTCTTAATTAAAAAAGAATTATTAATTGAAATCTTCAATTCAAAATGAAATAAACGTTCCCAAACACAACCATAAATTAATTCATCTCCAGTTATACATCTAGTATTAATCATTCCTTCTCTGTTTTTAAGTAGCATGCCAAAACCATGTAAAGTTCTAACAGAATAAAAGAACTGAAACCATCAGTTTGGGTACGTACTTTGAGGTCCACATAACAAGTAGGAGTAGCAGTACTACACTATTATTATTACAAGAAAAACAATTCGTTTTGACGATCCGTCACAAACAAAAGTATCCATGTGAGCTTACTCAATGTGTCTATGAGGGAGGTGGTTAGCAAAAGGCTCTTTTAGGGTGTGCCAAATAAGTAATTGTGTATGACTCTTTTTTTCTCCCGTTTATGAAAATGTTAATGAAAATTAAAAAATATTAAGTTTATTAATAAAATAAATATATTTATTATAAATAAAACGCAAAATAAAAATTTTGTATTGGATTTCAAATTTTTCAAGACGGCTCTGGTGGCTAGAAATACAACAAATGTACCAACTTCAAATCCATGTTGATTCAATAATCTGTAACTAATTTCACATATAAGTTGTATTAAAATTTAAGTGTGCATATAATTTTTAGTTTGTTGTCACATTTTTTATATATTATATTATATATTATACTTCCTTCTGTTCTCATTTAATACAACTTTTGTACATTGTATTCTCATTTATATATTTTACTTTTCACTGATAACTTTTAATTTTTAAGCTAAAATATAATTCAGTGGAATTTGAGGGTCGGATGTATGAACACTTATATACGACTTATAAAGTGATAGCAAACCATAAAGTCTTTGGACAATGTCGAAATAAAAGATATTTAACACGTTTAGAAAAAATACCGTATGAGGGGTAAAACAACGAAGAATTGAATAATATATATATATATATATATATATATAGATATTTATATTATATATAGATAGATTATATATATATATATATATTAGATTATATATATATATGAGATATATAGATATATATATAAGTATATATAATAATATATATATATTATAATATAATAGTATATATATAATATATAATATATATAGATATATATATATATATTATATATATATATATATATATATATATATATATATAATATAATTATATATATATTATATATATTTATATATATATATATATATATATATATATATATATATATATATATATATATCTATATATATATATATATATATATATATATATATATATATATATATATATATATATGTTTGGCTTATGTGCCGAAAAATAGGCGAATAAGTACTTGTTTCGATTGGCACTAAATATTGTAATGATGAATAAAATAAGAGTTGCTAAATCACAATGGTACAATTGGTTTTAGGAAAGTTAAAAGGTAATTAGTAATGGTCAACTAAAGTCAAAGGTGCTTAGTTATGGTCTATGGTTATTTAGCCTGTTTAAAGGTCATTTGAGTTGATCATGATTACTTGTCTTAAATGGTGTAGACTTTAATACTTTTTTTTTTTTTTTTTTTTTTTGAAAATCACCTGTCAATTAAACTAGATCAAGAGCCGCCAAGGTAGAAAAACCTTGGGGGAAAGGGTCCATACAAACACGTTCATGGGACACACCCGTGTAGACTTTAATACTTTGGTGGCTATAATTCGAAAAAAAAAAATTTAAGACCGTAATAAATTGCAAAAACTGTAAATTTAAAGGACGATATAATTCATAAATTATGAGAATTATAATCAAAATCTAAGAACTAACTTCAAATGAAATTAAAAATCATTAAACTTACATGAATGAAATCATTGAGAAGGCAATTAGGGAGCATCTTGGGAGGTTTGATGAAGGCAAAGTTGATGAGTTCCCTTAACTTTTGTGGTGTCTGAGGTAACAAAATATGAGCAGCCTCATCCAAATTTGAGACCTTAAACTTTCCATCCACAATATCTTTCTCCTCCACACAAACAGCAGAACAACATATGACAACACGTTCAACAATCTCATTGAATTGGGCTGCCATGCTGTAAGCTACAAACCCACCATAGCTAAGCCCAACTACACTTAGCCTTCCTTTAACGGAATGAGCCTCCATCACCCTCATCAAGCACTGGGCCTGAAATGAGTCTGTTCTTTCGGGTCGACTCGTGTATGACTCACCGAAGAACACAAGATCAGGTACATACACGTTAAAGTGTGGTGTCATCCGACTAACTATGTCACCCCATTGCCACATCGCGTTTGCTCCGAACCCATGGATAAGTAGTAAATTGGGCTTGGACTCTTGCTGGACTTTGGGGGCCCAACACTGTATGGTGGTACCATCGTTGAGGTTGTTTGTAGTGGGTCGGAGCCCTGACTTTGAGAACCTGCTTCGTAAACATCCATCTCTAAGGGATATCAAGCTAAAGCAACGACTCATTTTTGGAGAATACTAGAAGGGACGCATTAAATAAAGAAATTTAATAGGAAGGCTACGGCAAAAGTTTGATACCACCTTTTAATTCTATTTAACTCATTTGTCCAGACATTTATTTTTAAGGAACCAACTCAATCAAAATCTTAAGCTTATGGGCAATAAGTGTGGGTACAGCACATGCCCTCCTCATACATGGCACTAAATATTCCACTTTAAATGAGGGGTGGGATAGATTTGAATCTGTGATCTCTTGTCACCCTGGCTTTTGATACCATGTCAAGAAACCAACTCAACCAAAACTTTAAACTTATTGTTGAGACCCCAAGATAATAAATCAAATAGATGAAACTAAATAAGAATAAATATTAAGGTTTAAAATATTACTTTGACAAACTTAAAAAAAACTAAATAAGAATAATAAATCAAATAGAAGGAAGTACTATTTTAATAACTTTTATGTTCGACAAATATGAAAAGCTAAAGACCAAATATGGTTTGATGACTCACATGGGACGGAATAGTAGTTGTAGTCGTAGTTGATAAAAAGGCATGTAAAAATGCTAATGCGTTTTACTATAAGTCACCTTATAAAGTGTGTTATATTATTTATGTGTTGAATTTGCTATTGGAATTTGGAAAATTTGCTTTGCTACCTTTGTATTTCTTTTTTCACATATCTAGGATGAAACTTACTAAGATTGTTGTTGTTATTTAGTCTTTGTCTGGATTAGAGGAATTATAGAGTAAATATTATAATTCTTTGTGCGGGACTTTAACGAGGTGTTATATGAGTTGGAGAAGAATGGTGGTCAAGGTTGCGATCTTTCGTCCATGCAAGGGTTTAGGGATGCTATTGAGGCATGTGGGCTAAAGGATTTGGGTTGCAATGGGTTTAAATTCACGTGGTTGAATAAATGAGGAGACAATTTTATTGAGGAAAGGCCCGATAGGGCGATAGCGACGGACGATTAGCTTGATTTGTATCCTTCTTTTATGGTCAGTAATATCATTTGGGATTCGTCGGATCATCCCCTATTATGGTGAGGGCTCGTAACGATTTGGGTGATATACATAACAAAATATTTTAGTAGCACGATCATAAACAGCAAGAATTTTATGAACTAAAATAGCAAGGCTCCATTGGGCATCTGTAATCATGGTTGTAGGATCATTAATAAGATTGTTATATAAATAAGTCAGAATTTCACGATATTGAATAGCTTGAATTAATAAGTTATAGGTGGAGTTCTAATGTATCCAGACTAAATTTTCTCTTAGGCAACCCAGCTTCCACACATTTTTCAAAATTTTCTTTTATACTTTCCCTCTTTTCTTGTCCACCTAATATTACCATTCTAATAGGATCTAACAATGGTGATAATTTCGTTACACCTTCTTGAACAAATAAACAAAGTACATGCACACTACATCAAATATTCTATTGCCTTAGTGTTTGCCGTTGCATTCTCAACAGAATTAGAAAATACTTTATCATACAATTGTTGATGTTCAAACCAGTATGTTTCTCCTCCATTACCTCAAAAGCAATAATACGTTTTTGCAAGTACCAATTCTCATCTATCCAAGGCAGTAACACACATATAAGGCCTACCAAAACAAGAGCTCCAAGTATCCGTGGAAACTAGCATGGTTACCTAAATTATGAAACATTTCAAAATTCAAATAAAAAGAGCCGTTGGAAGTACCAATTCAATGGTTCGGTTAGGCAGGTTCGATTGGCTCGGTTAAATGATTCGAATTGGCTCGGTGCGGTTCGGGCTTTTTTTAACCGATTTGGTGGTTCATCGGTTCGAATCAAATCGATTCAATGGTCCGGTTCGGTTTTGTTTTTAACCAACTCGTACCAGCCAAACATGCCGGTTCAAGCCCGATTCTAGGTTGGTTCGATTCGGTCGAATTTCTTCCGAATCGATTTGCAGTTCGGATACGAATAAACCGGCCCATGGCCATCTTGAAATACATAAGTCCATCATAATCTCATTATGTATGAGCTTAAAAGGCTAACTTGTCGAACAAGCCTTCCTTAAGTTTTGAACCACCTAGTTGTTTTTGCCTCCTCGTCATCTGCATCCTCTTCCAAAAACTAAGACTTGGTTTTGAACGCAGACCGATCCTTTGGGACACTCACACCATGGTTACTTAAATCTGAAAAGAATAGCATAAGATCAAATATTCTACAATTTGATATTCGTATATATATACAAGGAGAAAAATTGAGATACAGAAGAGCACATAATTAGTTCACAATCATACCAGTCTTGAAAGCTTGGAAGTCGACTTTAATTTTTTTCACCTTAAAATAACAATGAAAATATTAGAAACTGAGCTGCAAATAACATTGGAAATTCCCTTCAAAAATAAAGCACATGCACACATATGAAAACTTCAATTAAGACATTTACCTCCTCCTCATTAGAAAACCAAAAAGAATTGCTGAAAACCACCGCAAAGGCAAGATGTTCAAAGTGAAGGGGCTCTTGAACTGCAGCCCAAGAAAGGGAAAGCTATGTTACAACAGGATTAACGCCTTTTGACGTTTACAGCCAACAATATAGACAACCCAAGATTAGATACATGATTGCCCACTTCAAACAGGAAAATGTCCTCAAGGCCACACCATAAACAGCTCAAAATTACAAGGAATAGGAAACATACCAGCCTTTGACAACGCAGCTGCACTCACATATATGTGATAAGGAGGTTGATAAGCTTTATCATCAGCATTTCTAGAGGCTGCAATATCCATAAACATACTAGGGAGCTCTGCGGCAAAATGAACCCAAGAGAATTTTTGTTAAATAACCACTAGTAACAAAATAGAGCTTGAAAAAAATAATAAAAAATATTTGAATAAGGTCAATTTCAGAAGAAGTACCATATCCTCTCTTATGAAAGGCCCACATGAAATGATCCTTATTGATAAAACGACTCCCTTCAGCCTTACGACGAAGTTCAGCAACTTCAATAAAGTCACCCAAATTCCCGCGTGGAGACAAGTTCTTGTTCACATTCAACACTAAATAATGAAAAGGAAAACGCACATCTGTCACATTATTTATGACCTGGAACATAAACAAGATGATAATGGTTGGAAAAATTTCACGCTTAAAAAAGAGCAAATATTTGAATGTATAAAAACAGCCCACCCAAGCAAACGCACCATATTTTTTCTCCATATATTAATTTTGAATAGTTGCAATTTAAGAAGGTAGTCAAACTCTTCATGGGGAGACCTCTTTGACTCTTGCCACATAGTAAAAGACTCAATAAAAGACAGTGAATGAGCATCTAAGCTGTACAAGGTTTCAATATCAATTATCTCCACAGCTTTGGCGATCAAAGACTCTTGACATTTCATATCACAATCCGTAAACATCTCTATCAGTAAATCTGTATATTGATCAACCTGCTCCAGAAAAGAAGACCACGTCATCAAACACATATCATTTCTTTTGATGGCATTCCAATTTAAACTGTAAGGTACATTCAAGTACAACAACTAGTGATGAGATGACTCCTGTGGATGCTCTCAGATAAGGAAAAGATGCATAACATTCATATGCTTATGTACTAATTGAGGAAAACTAAAAGATATTTAAAAGTTAGGATTAGTTGTAATTTCAATCAAATTATCGACGACATTTTATTAGGATTTAGAATATTATTATAATTACAACTAAGAAACGACTCCCTCAGTCCCTATTTCTTTGCTCCTTGTGGACTACGCACACAAACGAAGATGGAAAAAAAAGAAGAGAGAAAAGTGCAAGAGGGTTGGTATGGCCCCACCATGTATAAAAAGTAGAGAGAAACTTTTTTATATAAGAGATGGAGCAAAGAATTTAGGACAGCCTTAAAAAGGAAATAGGATAAAGAATTAGGGGCGAAGGGAATAGTATTTTGACTTGTAATAGATCATTAGATATATTCTTTTCTTCAAGCAAATATACACATAGTATGATATTATATGGAGTGAATTTAATAGTAAGATATCAAAGTATTGGTTGGAGAAGTTGTCCTTCCAATTTACAATCATTCTCCCATCCCACTGTAGCTAAGCTAAAAAATTAACAATCATGCAACAAAACAAGGAAAAAGGCATTAAAAAATTAACATAAAGGTTCACTTTAATAATTTAAACATAGTATTATGAATAGAACTAATACTAAGCCAGATTATTGTTTTTTTAGACTTTTAACAGCCTCTAGAAATCTAGAATAAAATAAGGCAATATTTTCAAATCAATCAAAAGTGTTCATATGTCTATGTATATCCTTCAATACAAAAAATGATCATCTATAAGCAAACACAATTATTAGTATTTAGATTTATACCAATAATCTTGGACAAAGCTTTACTTTTCTGATTGCTTTCAAAATGTCATCATCAATAGTACTCTGTCATTACAAACAAGCTCCGTAAATTATGAACGTTAAGCTCAGCAGAAAAGCAAGAAAACCATGCTACCTTCATATTTTTCTCGATGCGATAACACTGGAGCAACAAAAAAAACAAAGTCAATATACAGCCACACACAGGCTAAGGTTCCTATGGTTATAGGTACACTAAAACATAGTTACCCGGAACGTGGGACGGTGGACCGTTTTCCGATCGGGGACGACCGACCCAAAACGCGGAACGCAAACGTACCGGGTCGCCATGGGAAGCGTACCCAATCGTCAACTACTTTAACCCAAAAAAGTCCCAACTCCATGAAGTTGTGATATTTTGACCCCGCAGAAGAGAAGGAAGCAAAGAGAACGTGAAGAGAAGAGAGTAAAAGGGAAGAAAGCTTAGCTTTTACACCAGATTTGAGCGCCGCCCCATTGTTGTTTTGTCTACTGTGCTATTTCCTTTGTAGATGTAATATTTAGGTTTTAATATGGGTAGGTCAAAAGTCATGGGCTGGCCCATATCTTTTCAACTTTATTGTATAGTACTTCTATTACTCCTACTCTTTTTTTTATTTTGCCAGTTGGCACTTGGCAGTCATGTCATTGTCACCTATGGTAATATTAGCTTTTTTTCTCTTCTTCTTTCTTATTTTCCGTTTTCTTTATTTTATTTTATATCTTATATTCTTATTTTATTATTATTTTTCTATCCCTCTAATTAATTATAAATTATAAAAAATGTTCCCATCGTTCCGGAGTCACTTAAGGTGACGTTCCGCGTTCCCGTTCCCGTACCACGTTCCAAACCGTATTGCGTTCCAGGTAACTATGCACTAAAATCTTCTCAAATTCAAAGAAAGCATTCAGCTTATTGTCTAGCATAAAGTCATATCTTACTAAAGCAATTAACCAATTTATTCATACAATAATCTATGCACCAAGATGCGCAAAATCTTAATTGGTATATGCACATACCGTATAAGGCTTCTCATATGAGAAACTGTTATAATGCTGAACATTGAAAGCAAACATCAGAAGGGATGGAACCATCACATGGAAATGGTAAACAACATCAATATTTCAAAGCTTTACCAAAACCATTCTGTCAAGATCATGTTCGATCAACAAAGAGTATCTTTCCCGGTCAACCTTTTTATAGAAAATCCACTTGCATAACTCAAAAACTGATTCATTCTGCAAAATAAATAAATAAATAAAACATAAATTATTGATATTTGAAAGCTTGAACTGGCTTGGATGAAAGAGTAGCAAAGTCAATTATGGTAAAAGGCACTTAATCACTTATACTCCATGATATGGCACTGATTGACTAAAACTTTTTTATGGTATATTCACTTGTAAAACTCATAAATTTATTCATTCGTGAAAAAAGTAAAGCTACATAATTGATTGAATAAACTTGCAACGGAGATATAGTGGCACTACTTTCCTATAGCTTCTTTTAATCCTCTACAAGTGATATGATAAAATAACTTATTTCTACTATAAAATTAATTGAATTTTGAGCTTTTAAGCTCCAATTATTAAATTAGGCATGTGGTTTCATGCAATCCATCTACGTAACTCAAAAGGTGTTCAGACGATTTTTAGAGGATAAAGTAACAAATCAAAAATATCACTCTTAGTAATAGTATTGCATTTAAAAAAAAATCAACGTCTGAACACCACATGCCTATTTGACATATAAATAATCACATACAAAAAAAAAGGAAAAAAGAGTACAACTTTTCCCTCATCATTCACCAATAAAAAAAAATACATAAACTTGCTAATTGCTAATACCAGTTTTTGATCATAAGGAAAAAGACAAAAGACACGGTACATAACACACACACATACCTTCTCTGCTATAGGTGCAAGTTCTTCCCAAAACATGTTTTTTTGATCAATAAACATGCGAGAATGCCGAGAACATCCCATCCGGTATAAATCCTCCTATCAAGTATAGATGTATAAACAATATAATAAGTATACAGTAGAAAGGAAATGATCAGATGCATGTCATCATTCTGGTTTGGAACATCTCAACGTTTAAAAAATATAAAGCAGAGAGAGGACAAAAAGGAACTAGAGTACCTTATCATACAACAGGTAAGCAAGAGTGGTAAGTCCTTCAATCAGACTATCATACAATTGACCAGGTAATTCCTTGCAACCAACCAGAAAATTTCCGCAAGTATCCAAGATCAACTCTTTTAATGCAGCTTCCTCAATTTCTTCCAAATGCTCATCAATAGTGACTTCATTAAGGTCGCTCTATTTATTTACAATCCAATAAGGATTGAGTTAGTTCATAAATAGATTTACATAAAAGGTTTTCATCAGGACACAATCTTACTAAACAAAAGTATATAATCTTATTTATTTAGGAAGCACACAATCTTATTTATTTAGGAAGCCCACCAGGAAGCTTAGTTGTGTTGCACACCTGGCTTAGGGTGAGGTTCAAGACCTTCCTTAAGCGGCATCAAGTTGCTTACCATAACCCTTGTTGGTACGCAATCATTGATTTGCTAGTGAAAAAAATCTCTAAATATTGGATATTTTGAAAGCATAAAAAATATTGGTTACAAAAATGTAATTTCTTCTTAATTTTACATAGTAATTAAGCCGTCCTTATGTTAACTACATGGATTCTTGCAAGACTTATAATGAAAATTGGTATACAAGCTTTTCCCTTTAATACTGTGTGATTTTGTGTTTGAACCAATTTTATCCAATTTGTTATTTCCTACTATCTTACTAACCAAAAGTATGTAATCATAACTACAAAAATGGAGAATAATTGAAGAATAAGTAGATAGAAAAAGATTACAGCAAGTTCTGGCTTCTTCGACAAAGGTTCATCGACTGGACTTCTGTTGTCCGACAAGGTCTTCCCAGCTTCATCATCTGAAGCTTCGTTTTCCCACATGTTGTCCCAAACTTCATAGTATGATCTTTCGCTGTCTGACATCACCTGAATCAAGTTGGATAAACAAATTTTCTAAATTAACAGCAAATTGAAAGCTAAAGCAGAAGAATTAAGAAAAAAAATTAGATAATAATTAGAATGAAATTCAACAATAGGTATAATTATTAGAAGAATTAGAAACATACCGACGAGTTTGATAAGCCAAGAGGGAGAAGGTCAAGAGAATGAAAAAGTTAGGTTTTTTAGGGTAATGGAAATCGAGAAAGAGGGGTGTAGAACTTTAGATGCAGTGAAATAGGGAGAACTAAAAAAGAATCTATCTAACATCTAATATTTATTACATACAAAGAGAGAACATCTTTTTTACTATTCATCGGATGATCTAATGAATAGTTCCACTTCTGCTGTTGACACGTGGCATTTGTGAAATCAAAGCCATTCGTTCCTTTTGTCTTGTGAGATCTTAGCCGTTCATTTCCTTCCTCTTTCAACGGTCAACATTAATTTCATTTTTTTGGCTTTCTTATTTGTACGCTTCAATTTACTAATTCACTCCCTCCTCTGTCTTCTTTAGCAGGCTGCAATTCCTTATTCAATCTTTTCCTCCATGGCTTTCGCCATTGTTGACAAGGCAAAAAGACATTTTGATTTCGAAATTACAATTAGGGTTTTTGCATTATTTTCATCAAACTATTCAGAGTTTACGAGTTCTTGCTTGAATTGAGGTAATTTTTATTTTAATCATCTGATTTTCATTTTAGTTTGGATTTTTTATTTGACTAATTTGCATTTTATTTTACATTTTATTTTAAAATTAGTTTCGAACACAAAGCCAAACGAAATCAATAACAAGAACATAAAAACGAACCTTACCCTTAGCATTAAGAGATTCGAAGAAGACAAATCACATATGTTGTGATTGGAAATCAATGAAATGATTCACACCCAGCTGAAAATCAATGAAAATCAAAGAAATCAATATAACAACACAACCAACCGAAATCAAGAACAAGAACATAAGAACGAAACCAAAAAAACGAAAACATAGAAATCGAAGGATCAGAAGGTCGAAACAACCTCTAACATCTGAACCCAGGAAACAAATTTAAGTTTTAGAACTCAAAGGAATAGATCGAACCTAAAGTGAAGGAAAATCGAACAGCAGAAGCAAGATTCATTGGAGCAGCAAGATGAAAATGGAGAACAAGGAAGGAGCAGCGTTTTCCTGGGTGAAAAAGGAGGAAGAGTTGCGTCTTTCAGTAATTTAGGGTTTAGTGTGAAGTTCAAGCGCAACTTATGACGTGCATAGGGCTGCATAAGTGGCAGCTTACAGGGCAAAAACACTATTCACATTGCAAAATGTGAATAGTGTTCACTAAGGATGGTGTGATGAATCCAACTAACACATGAGTAAGAAAGGTAGAGAGAATCAAGATGAATAAGAGTAGAGGGGATGAGATAGGGAAGGGGAAGTAATACAGAGAAAGAATAGAAGGAGAATAGAATTTAGAGAGGAGAATGTATTGTATATTCATAATCATGCCAATCACATTATTACATCATACTATTTATAGCTAACAAGCCTAACAAACTTGTAGCCATTTGCTAGATTGGTTACACAATATTCCTTTTCTAGATACTTCACTAAAAGACTATTCTACCCCTCGTATTGTAGATATGGATTTATCACATTACCGGCCGCCTAGAGTTCCACCTTTCCCTCAAGGTGGATAAAAATTAGCTTGGCCTTCCACCGTAAGCAAGAAAAATACAATCTTTTGCATTATTTTCATCAAACTATTCAGAGTTTACGAGTTCTTGCTTGAATTGAGGTAATTTTTATTTTAATCATCTGATTTTCATTTTAGTTTGGATTTTTTATTTGACTAATTTGCATTTTATTTTACATTTTATTTTAAAATTAGTTTCGAACACAAAGCCAAACGAAATTAATAACAAGAACATAAAAACGAACCTTACCCTTAGCATTAAGAGATTCGAAGAAGACAAATCACATATGTTGTGATTGGAAATCAATGAAATGATTCACACCCAGCTGAAAATCAATGAAAATCAAAGAAATCAATATAACAACACAACCAACCGAAATCAAGAACAAGAACATAAGAACGAAACCAAAAAAACAAAAACATAGAAATCGAAGGATCAGAAGGTCGAAACAACCTCTAACATCTGAACCCAGGAAACAAATTTAAGTTTTAGAACTCAAAGGAATAGATCGAACCTAAAGTGAAGGAAAATCGAACAGCAGAAGCAAGATTCATTGGAGCAGCAAGATGAAAATGGAGAACAAGGAAGGAGCAGCGTTTTCCTGGGTGAAAAAGGAGGAAGAGTTGCGTCTTTCAGTAATTTAGGGTTTAGTGTGAAGTTCAAGCGCAACTTATGACGTGCATAGGGCTGCATAAGTGGCAGCTTACAGGGCAAAAACACTATTCACATTGCAAAATGTGAATAGTGTTCACTAAGGATGGTGTGATGAATCCAACTAACACATGAGTAAGAAAGGTAGAGAGAATCAAGATGAATAAGAATAGAGGGGATGAGATAGGGAAGGGGAAGTAATACAGAGAAAGAATAGAAGGAGAATAGAATTTAGAGAGGAGAATGTATTGTATATTCATAATCATGCCAATCACATTATTACATCATACTATTTATAGCTAACAAGCCTAACAAACTTGTAGCCATTTGCTAGATTGGTTACACAATATTCCTTTTCTAGATACTTCACTAAAAGACTATTCTACCCCTCGTATTGTAGATATGGATTTATCACATTACCGGCCGCCTAGAGTTCCACCTTTCCCTCAAGGTGGATAAAAATTAGCTTGGCCTTCCACCGTAAGCAAGCAAAATACAATCAGAAAGGGTTTTTGCATTATTTTCATCAAACTATTCAGAGTTTACGAGTTCTTGCTTGAATTGAGGTAATTTTTATTTTAATCATCTGATTTTCATTTTAGTTTGGATTTTTTATATGACTAATTTGCATTTTATTTTACATTTTATTTTAAAATTAGTTTCGAACACAAAGCCAAACGAAATCAATAACAAGAACATAAAAACGAACCTTACCCTTAGCATTAAGAGATTCGAAGAAGACAAATCACATATGTTGTGATTGGAAATCAATGAAATGATTCACACCCAGCTGAAAATCAATGAAAATCAAAGAAATCAATATAACAACACAACCAACCGAAATCAAGAACAAGAACATAAGAACGAAACCAAAAAAACGAAAACATAGAAATCGAAGGATTAGAAGGTCGAAACAACCTCTAACATCTGAACCCAGGAAACAAATTTAAGTTTTAGAACTCAAAGGAATAGATCGAACCTAAAGTGAAGGAAAATCGAACAGCAGAAGCAAGATTCATTGGAGCAGCAAGATGAAAATGGAGAACAAGGAAGGAGCAGCGTTTTCCTGGGTGAAAAAGGAGGAAGAGTTGCGTCTTTCAGTAATTTAGGGTTTAGTGTGAAGTTCAAGCGCAACTTATGACGTGCATAGGGCTGCATAAGTGGCAGCTTACAGGGCAAAAACACTATTCACATTGCAAAATGTGAATAGTGTTCACTAAGGATGGTGTGATGAATCCAACTAACACATGAGTAAGAAAGGTAGAGAGAATCAAGATGAATAAGAATAGAGGGGATGAGATAGGGAAGGGGAAGTAATACAGAGAAAGAATAGAAGGAGAATAGAATTTAGAGAGGAGAATGTATTGTATATTCATAATCATGCCAATCACATTATTACATCATACTATTTATAGCTAACAAGCCTAACAAACTTGTAGCCATTTGCTAGATTGGTTACACAATATTCCTTTTCTAGATACTTCACTAAAAGACTATTCTACCCCTCGTATTGTAGATATGGATTTATCACATTACCGGCCGCCTAGAGTTCCACCTTTCCCTCAAGGTGGATAAAAATTAGCTTGGCCTTCCACCGTAAGCAAGCAAAATACAATCAGAAAGTGCCTAGAAAGTGGTGTGTGAACCGGAAAAATGAATGGGTCAAAGAATGAAGTGAAAAAGGTTTGAAGTGGGCTAATAATCTTGCGTAAAATGGCTTGGACTAAAGCCCAACTATTGGCACCCCTGCTGACATCACTGCTATTGTCACTAATGATATCACTGTTGCCAACATTACCAGGTTCAAAATCCATCAGATTAAAGAAGTCCAAAAAACATGTGAGGAAAATATTTTGCATTGGGCTTAATTCCTCATAATTCCTTGGGCCTAAATTGAAATCACCAATTGCCAAGGGATCCCAATTCAAATTTGGTTTGACATCTTTATGGATGACAACATTGGTGACATCATCTTTTAAAAGCCCTAAAATTCCCTTTCTCCTAATTTGAAACCCGAAATACCCATAGTTGCCATCCTCCTTGATTGCCCATCTTCCCTCCTCACAACTCAAGAACCTTAAATGAATAGTTGCCATCTCTGCCGCCTTTCTCTTATTGGTGACACGACAGTTCGACGACTTCCAAACGCCGGCCACCCTAAACTGAACTCCGACAGCCTTTCTCATCGCACAGTCGCCTCCCTTCTTCTCTATTCTCTTCAAATCTTCTTTTCCCTTGAACCGTAGACATCTTGTTCTCAAAACTTCCTTCACTGACCTCTGTCTCTCGCCGGTCACCGTACAACAATCCTCAGCCACATCTACGCCGGTCAAACTCCATTTCTTCTCTGTCTTCTTTCTGATACCGGTAGACCGGTAAGATTTTCCGGCATTAACTACCACCGCCCCAAGGCTGCCTCCCTCCTCTTTAATCCTCATTTCTTCTTGTATTTTTCTTCTCGTATGTATGGGTGTCATTCCACTCCTGCTAGGCTGCCATTTACCCGGCCCACCACCAAACACGGTGACCTGTGGGTTATCAGCCCACCATGTTTCTTGCCGCCTCTTCATTATTATTTTCTCCTTGTGCCAAAACTCGCTAGGACTTCCCCCGGATTCACCACCAGCTACCCTCCTTTCTTTTGTCTTTGTCTTCTCTTTACTGTTTATTTCAACGTTTTCCTTTTTTTATTTTTCCCTTTTCCACATTCTTTCTATTTTCTGTTTTTTAGTCAATTAGTCTATCTTGCAGCAATCGCGTTTTTTCAATTATGCGCAACTCTTTCTTTTCATTCTTCAATATTGGTGAATGGTGGAAGGTTTGGGTGGACGAAATTCTGCTTTCATTTTGGCTTGAACAGTTTGGGTGGGAGGACGTAATGGTGGCTTTATGTGCTAATAATGGTGAAGTTATTGGCAAAGGGGTAATGGTTATTTAGCTTCTATGGAAGCTTGTTTTGCCGCCATTTTTTCTTCAATTTGAGCCACGTTCGAGTGTATTTGGGCCGAAACCCGCTGAGACAACTCCCTAAATTTTTTCTCGAGTTGCTCGATTCTTGGCTGGTTGGTAGGATTACCCATTTCACGGTAGTTTTGTGCTTGCTCTAATGATGAACCCAACTAACACAGTGAGTAAGAAAGGTTGAGAGAATCAAGAAGAATAAGAATAGAGGGGATGAGATAGGGAAGGGGAAGAAATACAGAGAAATAATACAAGGAGAATAGAATTCAGAGAGGAGAATGTATTGTATATTCATAATCATGCAAATCACATTATTACATCATACTATTTATAGCTAACAAGCCTAACAAACTTGTGGCCATTTGCTAGATTGGTTACATAATATTCCTTTTCTAGAAACTTCACTAAAAGACTATTCTACCCCTCGTATTGTAGATATGGATTTATCGCAGATGGTCATGGGGCGGGTCTAGAGCGGGTCCAACTAGACCCAAACCTGGACCCTTTTAATTTTTTGAGATCCAGACTCGAATCTGGACCCAAAGGGTCCAAAATTTTCAGACCCGGACCCAGACCCTCTGAATCTGATTGGTCTAGGGTCTTTCATTTGTCAAATTTAAACAATTTGTAATTCATATATTTTTTTTATATTTGTAAGAGAGTTATTATCGTATTTTATAAATATTTAATAATTTAACATCCAAAGTCGCATAGCATCATCCATATACACTTAAATTCTATTATAAACACTAGTTCGAGTCCATGAAATAAGGGTGATTGGGTTAGCACTAGGGACGTTCAAAATTATCCGACCCGACCCGACGACCCGTTTTATAAATGGTGGGTCAAAAAATAAAAATTTTAGAAAAGTCCGGGTCGGGTCATGGGCCGATTTCTTATTGATCCGGGTACCCGTTAATGACCCGCTTAATATTTAATATTTAATATATATACTTATTTTTTTAATACAGCTTTCATAATTTCAATTATAATAATATTACTATTTTTCTTTATTTATCTTATAATCATCTTATTTGATTTTTAGCATCATTGTTTGATTGATCTGATTGTATTGAGTTTTAATGATGTTGAAATTATTTTCAATGTAGCTGTTTCACTGGCTCTTATGCATATTTTAAGTTTACTTTGAATGAAATGTCTAATTGTTTTTGGAAACTGTAATTTATTCTTGTAAGATCTTGAATTGATGCTGCATTGGAGTGCTTGAATATTGTTGATAGGTTTCTCTTATTGTCGTTTATCGTTGTGGATGGACTGTGGTTGGAAGTTTAGAGTGAATTACTAATTTTATTAGATAATTCTTTTATTTTGTTAAATTGTGATAAGTTATATTTTAGGATTTTGATGGTTACATGATTTGATACACTAGTAAATGAGAGCCATTGCAAATACTAGTTCAAGGGGACAAGAGTTCCATAGTCATTTGTAAATCCCACATCAATCCTGTATCTTGATAATCCATTTCTTAGTGAATGATTTCTGCCAGAATTTTATAATAAAAACTATAATTAAATTTGTTAAAATAATCAAAAAAATAAAAATTGGGTACCCGGTGTCCCGACCCGTCTTATCAAGGTACCCGAAAATAGGGTACCCGCATTAAATTGGTCGGGACACGGGCCGTTAAAAAAGGTACCCGGCTAATCGGGTACCCGGCTTTCCGGGTACCCGGTAATGAACACCCCAAGTTAGCACTTAGCAAGTAGCAAATAGCAAGTAGCAAGTAGGCTACATCATCAAAGCAAAGCAAGAAAACAGATTGAAAGCTTTTATATGTTCAACCATAGAGCGTGATAAGGTTGTTCAATAAACCAAATAATTCAAATGTAAATGTAAATTTAATGAATACAATAAAATATTATTCGAAGAAATAATTAACTTAGGCATATAAAATTAGGAATGAGAAATCCAATTTCAAGTAAAAAATTAATCTAGAGAGAAATAATTAACTCTAATCTTATTATTAAATAATGTTGCGATGTATAGTGCAAAAATACAATTTTGGTTAGGGTTGCGAAATGGATATTGTTGCCAATACAAGTGGTTTTACGATCAATGCGGCCAATATGTCGGTCAAAATATACACAACAACCTTCACGATACTATATTTTGCTCGCATCAAACACAAAAAACATTAAGTACCTAGTATTTTAATATTTTCATCCACATTTAATGGACTTCATGAGTGATCTAGACCGAACATATTATCATTCTTCCTAAACAACAAAATTCTCAGCTAAATAAATTTAGAACAATTTACTCTAACACCTTTTAATCTTATTCACATATATTCACATATGTAAAACTTTCTTTTAGTATTATCCATACAATTTGATATAATTCTTCATTAATACCTCATTTGTTTTTATTATGCTAAAGGATCATTTACCAACAACAGCCTTAAAGTTTATTCAATTTCAAATAAACAGCCTCAAACTTTTTTTTTTACCGAAAACAGCCTTCAGCTTAGGAAATACGACATCGATACAGCCATTTCACCGGATGACCTGCTAATTGACCGTTGACCATGCTCAATGACATTTGACTTTCACTTAATTTCATTAATTAAACCTAATTATTCAATTATCCCTAATCAAACCCTTCTTCCCCAACCTCTCTAACCCACCTCAATCACCTCCATTTTCCCCCTTCATCAACACCACCACCACCACCACTACAACCACCATTAAAACCCCTTTTTAATAACAATCCCATTGAAAGACCCTTAATTCTTCTATATTTGACTAAACCTTTGTCTTCTTCAACTCACAATTAAAAGATACTTTTTCTCTCCCAACAACACTACCACCATTAATACCCAACCTTAAAAAACACAACAAATAACTTATTACACATAAAATTCCTCCTTTATTATCTATTGCATCTCAATTCCTTACCTTTTAATCTACTAAACTAATTCCTACAAATCCCTAAAATCCACCATTGACAAATCCTTAAAAAACTAAAAATAATGAAAACCCTAGAATCATTTCCTCCAAAATGAAAGATTGTTCAATGATGTTTCTTTACTTGCTTTGTTCAATTAGTATTCTACTAATTTGTAGAATTTTATGGGTATTACTCCTACTTAAGGTGTTTCTTGGTTTAACCAATTTAATTTAATTTAATTGATACCTCTAATTTAATTGATACCTCAATTACAATATGTAATTAGGTTCCTTTCAACCCTACAACAATAAACATAGCCTCCCTTGTGTTAAATCTTACTCCTATAACATCCCAGAGCTTATATATTATTGCAAAGGAAGTAAACAGCAGTAGGCAACAAATTGACAACTACTGTAGCAAAGCTTGAATCAGTTTAGTTTATAGAGGATGGAAAAACCTAAAATCTAACGAGAAACACACATAAGTCCAAGAAATCTTATGTAAGCGCAATAAATGAAAGTCATCGGACGATTTAAAACATTTAATCAAAATAAATTAGCGGCTAAAATCAAAATAACACATCAAAAATTCAGAAACGACTTGAAAAGAAGATTAATCAAACCCGATATTTGATTTTCTTTAAAAGCAAATGATCTAACCTTGTGGATGGAGATCAAAACCTACGTATAGAAATCAACAAAACGCAAAACAAAATCTACATTAATGAGGAAGGAGAAATGAGCACGAAAGGACGACATTAAAATGAGGTCGAAAAAAATGAGTAAGAAAATTAAGAAGGGGCAAAATTCAGCAAATGTGGAAGACAAAACAATTGATAATGGCATGGGATGAGAGGAAACCAAATGGAAAAAATAATGGACAGAAATCACATAATTAAACGAAAACCCTTAAAGCGCCATTGCTGGAAACCAAATTGAAGGGCCATAGAAATAACTTTTTGAACCAAATATGCATGGCACACATGGTTCAAGTGTAGGAGAAGAAGATATGGAGCAAGGTGATGATGATACACAGCTTAGGAAAACCACATCCATCAAATACCCCAAGAAACAACAATAAATAGTCAAATTCAAACACCACGAATTTCGTATGAGCAGCCCACCTTGCGGGCATTGTCACGAGCTAACCTGTGCACCTTTGGGGACACCAAGGGAAGATATGGAATCTCTATACATGGTTCTTACTATCAAGACCCAAGACCACTCCTAACAACTTTAGGAGGACCATTTAATATGGAGTGAAAGATCGCTTGGCCAACAAAAATCTGACAAAATGGTCCGTGAGCTGTTAGCCAAATCTGCTGACCAAGGGACCTTGCAGAGCTTGTGCAGATCAAACCCAAGCCCCTTGGAGGACAGGAAAGACAAATATGGAATCTCCACACTGCAATCTCACTTACTTGACCCAAGCTTCTTTCCAACAACCTTGGGAAGACCATTAGAAAAGTAGTAGAAGGTCGGGCAGTCGGCAGTTTTGCTGTCAGAAAAATCAGCACTTGTCTTTTTGTTATTTGTGTTTTAAAACGCGCACATGTTTGGCACGTGATGATTTTAACCATTACTCTTACATGGGCTGAGTTTGTTAGAGCCTTAACTAATTTTAGGATGTCTTTTAGGCCTATAAATAAGAGACATGTTGCTTTGTAATGGGATTCATAGTGGGATATTTCAGAAATTATTTTCTTTGTTTTCTTCAACTGTGGTTGTTGAATTCCTTGAGTGTTAGTCACACACTCACCACTTTGAGTTGTTAGTCACACAGCTTCAAAGATTATCTCGCACACTACAAGTAGGACTGAACACCGGTCCAAACCCGGACCGGACCGGACCGGAACCGGATGGACCGGAAGACCGGAATTTAAAAATTCAAGGACCGGAGACCGGACCTGTTTCATCCGGTCCGGTCCCAGTCCGACCCTGAAAAATTCCGGTCCGGTCCCAGGTTCGGACCGGTTGGACCGACTAGAGAATTTTGATTTAAAATTTAAGTTATTTATTATAGTCGATTTCAATATAAATTTAAAACAAAATTATACAGGCAATTCCAAAAAACCAATGTAAGCCTCATTCTGAACCATATGATTATTGGAATTTGGAAAAAACCATTTAGCCATTCGAAGACTATATAGACATCTAACACTTTCCCAATTAGGATACTATCAATGAAATTGAAACTCAAGGAATTAAAAATGCTACTATTGAATAAATTCATATAATATAAATCTCAAGAAATTGAAACCCATATAAATCTCATTCAAAAAATGAATAAATCCATCATATAAATTCTTTTTTTTTTTGAATAATCCATCATATAAATTCTTAAATCCATATAAAAATCAAGAAATTGAAACCCATATAAATCTCATTCAAAAAAATAATAAATCTATCATACAAATTCATCAAAAATTAACAAAAAATTCTCTAATCTAATACCCTTCTTCATCATAAACCATGTCCATCAAAGAAGCCATTGATTCCGGCGACGGCAACGGCGACGACAAACCTCTGGAGAATGTTAAGCGGCGTAAGTTGAATGGGTCCCATATGAGATCAGATTCTTTGAAGGAAATCTCAATAAGTAAGTTTCATGAAGGAAAATTACCTGATTATAATTCTAAGGATTCCATAATGTTGAAGGAGAAGATTAAGAGGTGGGCTAATGTTATTGTTAGATATGCTAATCAATGTTCTACTTGCTCTAATCAAAGATGAATCAACTTATTGAAAGAGGAAGAGAAAGCAGTATGTGAGCCGTGACCTGTGAGGATTGAGTGGAAAGAATTTGGGAACTCAGATTTGGGAAGAAGAAAGCGCCGCAGCAAATCTCATTTTTGAGAGAAAAAAAACCCTAAAAATTAGGTTGAGTATATATATGCCAGGAAGTAGAAAAATAATAATATTTTAACCGGTCCTAACCGGGTCGACCCTGAATTTTCCGGGTTAGACCGGACCGGACCGAAAACCCGGAATTGAAAATTTTATAGGACCGGAGACCGGACCTGATGCTTCCGGTCCGGTCCGGGTCCATCCGGGTCCGGTCAGGACCGCCGGTCCGGTCTAAATTTGCACAGCCCTACTACAAGGTAGTCAATCCTTGGGTTGCAAACCTTGTTTCACAAAGCCACATGCCAAGACACAAGGTGGCTTGACAACCGGAATATCAAGAAGTGGGTTCTTGAAGTTTTATTGCTACGCCTGTTTGAAGACTCGATTTGAACATTTACTTTGAATTTCCCATCAACAATTGAAGGCAAATTAAGGAGTGCCATTCACCCCTTAATTTGGCGCACTTTTAATCAACACGCTTTAGTAAATTTATATAGAGATAAAGATAGACAAAGTACATATTTAATCGGTTGGAATTTGAATTGGGTCATTATTTCTTGAAAACCGAATCAAAATCTAAACAATCAAAAGAAATAAAATTGTCCTTTCTCACAAATTTTAGGGTTGCTAACATAGAAACAAGCTTTATAGTTTATACGACAAATTCTCAAACTCAACCCAAACAATCACGGTACATATACCATTTCACCAAATACCCACAAGAAAAAGCTGATAAATCAACAAACCAACACACAGATTCAATCAAGTAATTTTAAATCAACAATAAAAAGATGAAGCGAAACTCACCAAATTTCGATCCACAAGCTTGACGATCACCACAAAAACCCAAGTATGGCGCAAACCATTCAACAGCGTAAGTTCGACAAGAATGAAGGGTATGCCAATCTGAACAAAATTAACCAAAAACTTCCAAATTGAAACCCATCAACAAAATTAACAACTGCATTGTGCTAAATCCGAACAAAAACTCAATCTACTCAAAAGTCCCTATATTTTCATGCCAAAAACAAATGATTAAGAGAACCCTAATTTTTTCGTTTAAAAAGAAAAATCCAAGACAAAACCAATTTTGCATGAAAACAAATTAACGCACCTCCCAAAAACAAATGATTAAGAGAACCCACATTTTTTTCGTTTAAAAAGAAAAATTAACGAAAACAAGAAAAAAAACGTAATTTGCATCTTGATGAACGATTTGTATAAGCGAGAACCAGGAATCAAAAAATAGAATGAAGAACAAAAAAATTGGACTTTCAAGTGAACCCAGAAACTGAATTCAGAGACGCCATTTATATGGTCGAAGTCGGCAAGAAAAATCAACTGAGATCATTACATCAAGGAACAATAAATCAAATGAAAGCATACCGGTGTTCTTCGAATTTAGCCTCAATGGTGACTATCAATAGCAATTGAAAATGGGCTGTGCAGGCGGAGTGATAATAAGGGAAAGGTAGAGAAAGGTTTGAAGCTCGGTTGAGAAAGTACTCACCCTATTTATTAACCCAAATTTTATAGTTCACCACCTTTTTATTTTATCGTCATCCCTATTTAAAATAAATTAGTTAAAATGATGAGATTGTCCTTGAACTTAAAACTTCTATAAAATACTTCAAACTCACTCCATAACACTTCTATTACTCTAAAACTAACTAAATTCACACACAAAAATTATCGTAGCTAAAGTACTTCGAATCGTTTCCAACTAATTCTTAAGAACAACAAAAAAGAAGTATAATAGCAAAAATGAACTAAAACAGTATTTTAAAGTCTTGCAAATATAAAATTATTTTTTAAATTACTAAACAATTATTATTATTAATAAATTAAGTAATTATATAATAATATTAACATTTAATAAATTAATCAAAATAATATTATTATAACAATATTAACTAATTATTATTATTATATTATTTAATACATTATATAACAATAATATATTATTAATTTTTTTTTTTTTTTGGAGAATGATCTTATCACTGAACCAAAACAAAACCATACAAACACCAAACGAGGACCAAACCTAATCCCCAAAAAAGTGCATCAATATGAGAAAAGGAACCCACCTTCTAGGAAGGGTTGAACCAACTTACTTTTCATGTGCAGGGGAGAGAAGGGAGGACACAAAGAAACAAAGGGAGGGAAATACCCTAGATACAATCAAGAGTATCCTTGACCCAACTATACCGAGACAAAACTTGAGGTTGGAGGGAGATGATCCTCCATTTCACCTCATACTCAGGCCCGGATCTATGGAGGGGCTAATTGGGCTTGTGCCCAGGGCCCACTTTCAAAAGTTAGAAAATCTTTAAAACCTTAATTACATAATTTCTATACTTAAATAAAAAAAAAAAACTAAATTATTAAACAAGGAAATTTGGAAGAAGATTTTTGAAAAAGAAGAAAGCATATATTCAGTAACAAAGCAGTAATGGAATTAGGAATAATTTGGTAAATTTTTACATACCATCATTGTAAATTAAATTTTAACATACCAACGTTTTCTGCTCACCAACGTCGTCAACTGACCGGCAAAAATTAATACCCGCAGATGGCATCCCGACATCATTGTATTGTAATTTGCTATGCTTAATTCATAGTCATAATTCAAAATTTATTAAAATTTAATTTTAATTTTGACAATTTAAATTTGATTTTAATTTTATGATTAATTCATAATTAATGGTTATATAACCATTTAAAGATTTATTCTTTCAAAAAAAAACTTTGATACGTAAATTAAAATCTAATAATCACAACTGGCCTACCTAAAGTAATTTTTAATTTATTACTTTATTATGTGAGTAATTTTTATTGATTAATTTAATTATTATGTTAGAAAATATTTTATTTAAATTTTTTGTTAGTGTGTTACTGTTAGATTATTAATTTATGTTATAATGTTAATACATTAAATTAGTACTTTTTCGATTACTAAACTTTTATGAGTATAAAAAAGCAAGTTTATGAGTAGTGTACAATTAAATTTTTTAATCTAGACGCTATTATCAGTGATTTTATATAGAAAAATGCTTGTAGAAATATTTTTATTTGACTATATATTGATCATTGATAATTTGATATATACATTTTTTTTATTATTACAATACATATAGCATTTTTTTATGTCTACATAATAATTAAGGGCCCACAAAATATATTTTGCCCCGGGCCTCTAAAAGCTCAAGACCGGCCCTGCTCATACTTAACCCTATACATAATCAAATCTACAGAACTAACACAAAATTTCCAGACAGCATCATTTCGTGCCTTCCACACATGATAACAGAGACTGCATAAGCTAGTAAATAGTAGTTTCATGCGCATCTTCTCAACTCGCCAACGCTTAGAAGAGAGCTAATGTGACATGCCAATTTCCCTACCACAACAATATTCCAGGTTTCCAGATGTCTGAGACCAAGCCCTCCTTCCTTTTTAGGTTTACAAAGTTGATTCCAGTTGATGTTACCAGGGTTTAGGTTACTATGATCAGCGAACCAAAGAAACGATCTACAAATGGAATTTACCTTGTTGATAACAGCTTTAGGAAGGATGAAAAGCTGGCACTAATAAGAAAATATGCTCATAAGAATGGAAGAAACCAGTTGAAGTCTGCCTGCATAAGACAGATTCTTAGAGTACCACAATCTTATCTGGCTGTCATTTTTGTCGACAAGTGTATCGCAATCAGCATCAGATATCTTCTTTTCAGTAAGAGGTATCCCCAGGTATCTAAATGGAAGGTTTCCTAGCGGTAAGCCCACATCAGACGCAAAAGCCTCCTTCACATATTGTGGTAACCCAGCAATGTACACATCAGATTTATTAAGATTAGCTTGAAGCCTAGACGACTGAGAGAACACATCAAGACGTTGGCACAAAAGTTTCATGGAGCACAAATCGCCTTTACAAAACAACATCAAATCATCCGAAAAGCATAAATGATTGAGTTTGAGCTTCTTACATCGGGGGTAGAATTTGAAATCGGCGACCTCACCCAGACGAATAAGAAGGCGCGAGAGGTATTCCATCCCTATCACAAACAATAAGGGGGAGAGAGGATCGCCTTGCCGAAGCCCCCTCTTAGGGTGAAAGGTGTCAGATGGGCTACCATTTACAAGTAGTGAATACTGCGTGGATGTAATACAAGTCTTAACAGCTCTGATAAACTGGGTGGGGAAGTTAAGAGCAAGTAGCATATCCTGTAGAAAATCCCACTCCAAAGAGTCATACGCTTTCCTCAAGTCCACCTTGATAAGACAGCTAGGCGAGCAGTTTTTCCTTGTATAATGCCACACCAGATCCTGACATTGAAGAATATTATGAGAGATATTCCTCCTGGCGACAAAAGCCCCTTGGGTCTGACAGATCACATCATTTAACACTAACTTCAATCTAGAGCAGAGTAGTTTCGAGATGCATTTGTAGAGAGTCTGGCAACAAGATATGGGTCTAAAATCACCAGGTGTAGAAGGGCAAGGGACCTTAGGGATCAGCGTGATAGGAGTAACATTCCACGATCTCAAGAGTTTACCACTGCTAAAGAAAGATTGAATAGTCGCAACCACATCATCTCCAACTACTGGCCAAGCAGACTTATAGAATTTGCTATTGTAGCCACCTTACTGAACCAAAATCAAAATAATATTATTATAACAATATTAACTAATTATTATTATTATATTATTTAATACATTATATAACAATAATATATTATTAATTTTTTTTTTTGGAGAATGATCTTATCACTGAACCAAAACAAAACCATACAAACACCAAACGAGGACCAAACCTAATCCCCAAAAAAGTGCATCAATATGAGAAAAGGAACCCACCTTCTAGGAAGGGTTGAACCAACTTACTTTTCATGTGCAGGGGAGAGAAGGGAGGACACAAAGAAACAAAGGGAGGGAAATACCCTAGATACAATCAAGAGTATCCTTGACCCAACTATACCGAGACAAAACTATAGGTTGGAGGGAGATGATCCTCCATTTCACCTCATACTCAGGCCCGGATCTATGGAGGGGCTAATTGGGCTTGTGCCCAGGGCCCACTTTCAAAAGTTAGAAAATCTTTAAAACCTTAATTACATAATTTCTATACTTAAATAAAAAAAAAACTAAATTATTAAACAAGGAAATTTGGAAGAAGATTTTTGAAAAAGAAGAAAGCATATATTCAGTAACAAAGCAGTAATGGAATTAGGAATAATTTGGTAAATTTTTACATACCATCATTGTAAATTAAATTTTAACATACCAACGTTTTCTGCTCACCAACGTCGTCAACTGACCGGCAAAAATTAATACCCGCAGATGGCATCCCGACATCATTGTATTGTAATTTGCTATGCTTAATTCATAGTCATAATTCAAAATTTATTAAAATTTAATTTTAATTTTGACAATTTAAATTTAATTTTAATTTTATGATTAATTCATAATTAATGGTTATATAACCATTTAAAGATTTATTCTTTCAAAAAAAAACTTTGATACGTAAATTAAAATCTAATAATCACAACTGGCCTACCTAAAGTAATTTTTAATTTATTACTTTATTATGTGAGTAATTTTTATTGATTAATTTAATTATTATGTTAGAAAATATTTTATTTAAATTTTTTGTTAGTGTGTTACTGTTAGATTATTAATTTATGTTATAATGTTAATACATTAAATTAGTACTTTTTCGATTACTAAACTTTTATGAGTATAAAAAAGCAAGTTTATGAGTAGTGTACAATTAAATTTTTTAATCTAGACGCTATTATCAGTGATTTTATATAGAAAAATGCTTGTAGAAATATTTTTATTTGACTATATATTGATCATTGATAATTTGATATATACATTTTTTTTATTATTACAATACATATAGCATTTTTTTATGTCTACATAATAATTAAGGGCCCACAAAATATATTTTGCCCCGGGCCTCTAAAAGCTCAAGACCGGCCCTGCTCATACTTAACCCTATACATAATCAAATCTACAGAACTAACACAAAATTTCCAGACAGCATCATTTCGTGCCTTCCACACATGATAACAGAGACTGCATAAGCTAGTAAATAGTAGTTTCATGCGCATCTTCTCAACTCGCCAACGCTTAGAAGAGAGCTAATGTGACATGCCAATTTCCCTACCACAACAATATTCCAGGTTTCCAGATGTCTGAGACCAAGCCCTCCTTCCTTTTTAGGTTTACAAAGTTGATTCCAGTTGACGTTACCAGGGTTTAGGTTACTATGATCAGCGAACCAAAGAAACGATCTACAAATGGAATTTACCTTGTTGATAACAGCTTTAGGAAGGATGAAAAGCTGGCACTAATAAGAAAATATGCTCATAAGAATGGAAGAAACCAGTTGAAGTCTGCCTGCATAAGACAGATTCTTAGAGTACCACAATCTTATCTGGCTGTCATTTTTGTCGACAAGTGTATCGCAATCAGCATCAGATATCTTCTTTTCAGTAAGAGGTATCCCCAGGTATCTAAATGGAAGGTTTCCTAGCGGTAAGCCCACATCAGACGCAAAAGCCTCCTTCACATATTGTGGTAACCCAGCAATGTACACATCAGATTTATTAAGATTAGCTTGAAGCCTAGACGACTGAGAGAACACATCAAGACGTTGGCACAAAAGTTTCATGGAGCACAAATCGCCTTTACAAAACAACATCAAATCATCCGAAAAGCATAAATGATTGAGTTTGAGCTTCTTACATCGGGGGTAGAATTTGAAATCGGCGACCTCACCCAAACGAATAAGAAGGCGCGAGAGGTATTCCATCCCTATCACAAACAATAAGGGGGAGAGAGGATCGCCTTGCCGAAGCCCCCTCTTAGGGTGAAAGGTGTCAGATGGGCTACCATTTACAAGTAGTGAATACTGCGTGGATGTAATACAAGTCTTAACAGCTCTGATAAACTGGGTGGGGAAGTTAAGAGCAAGTAGCATATCCTGTAGAAAATCCCACTCCAAAGAGTCATACGCTTTCCTCAAGTCCACCTTGATAAGACAGCTAGGCGAGCAGTTTTTCCTTGTATAATGCCACACCAGATCCTGACATTGAAGAATATTATGAGAGATATTCCTCCTGGCGACAAAAGCCCCTTGGGTCTGACAGATCACATCATTTAACACTAACTTCAATCTAGAGCAGAGTAGTTTCGAGATGCATTTGTAGAGAGTCTGGCAACAAGATATGGGTCTAAAATCACCAGGTGTAGAAGGGCAAGGGACCTTAGGGATCAGCGTGATAGGAGTAACATTCCACGATCTCAAGAGTTTACCACTGCTAAAGAAAGATTGAATAGTCGCAACCACATCATCTCCAACTACTGGCCAAGCAGACTTATAGAATTTGCTATTGTAGCCACCTTACTGAACCAAAATCAAAATAATATTATTATAACAATATTAACTAATTATTATTATTATATTATTTAATACATTATATAACAATAATATATTATTAATTTTTTTTTTTTGGAGAATGATCTTATCACTGAACCAAAACAAAACCATACAAACACCAAACGAGGACCAAACCTAATCCCCAAAAAAGTGCATCAATATGAGAAAAGGAACCCACCTTCTAGGAAGGGTTGAACCAACTTACTTTTCATGTGCAGGGGAGAGAAGGGAGGACACAAAGAAACAAAGGGAGGGAAATACCCTAGATACAATCAAGAGTATCCTTGACCCAACTATACCGAGACAAAACTTGAGGTTGGAGGGAGATGATCCTCCATTTCACCTCATACTCAGGCCCGGATCTATGGAGGGGCTAATTGGGCTTGTGCCCAGGGCCCACTTTCAAAAGTTAGAAAATCTTTAAAACCTTAATTACATAATTTCTATACTTAAATAAAAAAAAAACTAAATTATTAAACAAGGAAATTTGGAAGAAGATTTTTGAAAAAGAAGAAAGCATATATTCAGTAACAAAGCAGTAATGGAATTAGGAATAATTTGGTAAATTTTTACATACCATCATTGTAAATTAAATTTTAACATACCAACGTTTTCTGCTCACCAACGTCGTCAACTGACCGGCAAAAATTAATACCCGCAGATGGCATCCCGACATCATTGTATTGTAATTTGCTATGCTTAATTCATAGTCATAATTCAAAATTTATTAAAATTTAATTTTAATTTTGACAATTTAAATTTGATTTTAATTTTATGATTAATTCATAATTAATGGTTATATAACCATTTAAAGATTTATTCTTTTAAAAAAAAACTTTGATACGTAAATTAAAATCTAATAATCACAACTGGCCTACCTAAAGTAATTTTTAATTTATTACTTTATTATGTGAGTAATTTTTATTGATTAATTTAATTATTATGTTAGAAAATATTTTATTTAAATTTTTTGTTAGTGTGTTACTGTTAGATTATTAATTTATGTTATAATGTTAATACATTAAATTAGTACTTTTTCGATTACTAAACTTTTATGAGTATAAAAAAGCAAGTTTATGAGTAGTGTACAATTAAATTTTTTAATCTAGACGCTATTATCAGTGATTTTATATAGAAAAATGCTTGTAGAAATATTTTTATTTGACTATATATTGATCATTGATAATTTGATATATACATTTTTTTATTATTACAATACATATAGCATTTTTTTATGTCTACATAATAATTAAGGGCCCACAAAATATATTTTGCCCCGGGCCTCTAAAAGCTCAAGACCGGCCCTGCTCATACTTAACCCTATACATAATCAAATCTACAGAACTAACACAAAATTTCCAGACAGCATCATTTCGTGCCTTCCACACATGATAACAGAGACTGCATAAGCTAGTAAATAGTAGTTTCATGCGCATCTTCTCAACTCGCCAACGCTTAGAAGAGAGCTAATGTGACATGCCAATTTCCCTACCACAACAATATTCCAGGTTTCCAGATGTCTGAGACCAAGCCCTCCTTCCTTTTTAGGGTTACAAAGTTGATTCCAGTTGATGTTACAAGGGGTTTAGGTTACTATGATCAGCGAACCAAAGAAACGATCTACAAATGGAATTTACCTTGTTGATAACAGCTTTAGGAAGGATGAAAAGCTGGCACTAATAAGAAAATATGCTCATAAGAATGGAAGAAACCAGTTGAAGTCTGCCTGCATAAGACAGATTCTTAGAGTACCACAATCTTATCTGGCTGTCATTTTTGTCGACAAGTGTATCGCAATCAGCATCAGATATCTTCTTTTCAGTAAGAGGTATCCCCAGGTATCTAAATGGAAGGTTTCCTAGCGGTAAGCCCACATCAGACGCAAAAGCCTCCTTCACATATTGTGGTAACCCAGCAATGTACACATCAGATTTATTAAGATTAGCTTGAAGCCTAGACGACTGAGAGAACACATCAAGACGTTGGCACAAAAGTTTCATGGAGCACAAATCGCCTTTACAAAACAACATCAAATCATCCGAAAAGCATAAATGATTGAGTTTGAGCTTCTTACATCGGGGGTAGAATTTGAAATCGGCGACCTCACCCAGACGAATAAGAAGGCGCGAGAGGTATTCCATCCCTATCACAAACAATAAGGGGGAGAGAGGATCGCCTTGCCGAAGCCCCCTCTTAGGGTGAAAGGTGTCAGATGGGCTACCATTTACAAGTAGTGAATACTGCGTGGATGTAATACAAGTCTTAACAGCTCTGATAAACTGGGTGGGGAAGTTAAGAGCAAGTAGCATATCCTGTAGAAAATCCCACTCCAAAGAGTCATACGCTTTCCTCAAGTCCACCTTGATAAGACAGCTAGGCGAGCAGTTTTTCCTTGTATAATGCCACACCAGATCCTGACATTGAAGAATATTATGAGAGATATTCCTCCTGGCGACAAAAGCCCCTTGGGTCTGACAGATCACATCATTTAACACTAACTTCAATCTAGAGCAGAGTAGTTTCGAGATGCATTTGTAGAGAGTCTGGCAACAAGATATGGGTCTAAAATCACCAGGTGTAGAAGGGCAAGGGACCTTAGGGATCAGCGTGATAGGAGTAACATTCCACGATCTCAAGAGTTTACCACTGCTAAAGAAAGATTGAATAGTCGCAACCACATCATCTCCAACTACTGGCCAAGCAGACTTATAGAATTTGCTATTGTAGCCACCTTACTGAACCAAAATCAAAATAATATTATTATAACAATATTAACTAATTATTATTATTATATTATTTAATACATTATATAACAATAATATATTATTAATTTTTTTTTTTTTGGAGAATGATCTTATCACTGAACCAAAACAAAACCATACAAACACCAAACGAGGACCAAACCTAATCCCCAAAAAAGTGCATCAATATGAGAAAAGGAACCCACCTTCTAGGAAGGGTTGAACCAACTTACTTTTCATGTGCAGGGGAGAGAAGGGAGGACACAAAGAAACAAAGGGAGGGAAATACCCTAGATACAATCAAGAGTATCCTTGACCCAACTATACCGAGACAAAACTTGAGGTTGGAGGGAGATGATCCTCCATTTCACCTCATACTCAGGCCCGGATCTATGGAGGGGCTAATTGGGCTTGTGCCCAGGGCCCACTTTCAAAAGTTAGAAAATCTTTAAAACCTTAATTACATAATTTCTATACTTAAATAAAAAAAAAATTAAATTATTAAACAAGGAAATTTGGAAGAAGATTTTTGAAAAAGAAGAAAGCATATATTCAGTAACAAAGCAGTAATGGAATTAGGAATAATTTGGTAAATTTTTACATACCATCATTGTAAATTAAATTTTAACATACCAACGTTTTCTGCTCACCAACGTCGTCAACTGACCGGCAAAAATTAATACCCGCAGATGGCATCCCGACATCATTGTATTGTAATTTGCTATGCTTAATTCATAGTCATAATTCAAAATTTATTAAAATTTAATTTTAATTTTGACAATTTAAATTTGATTTTAATTTTATGATTAATTCATAATTAATGGTTATATAACCATTTAAAGATTTATTCTTTCAAAAAAAAACTTTGATACGTAAATTAAAATCTAATAATCACAACTGGCCTACCTAAAGTAATTTTTAATTTATTACTTTATTATGTGAGTAATTTTTATTGATTAATTTAATTATTATGTTAGAAAATATTTTATTGTCATCAATACTCCACATTGCCTCCTTAATCTTTTTAGAAGTAAAGGAGAGATTGAGCAAGTCAGAAGAAGGTTAGAGTAAAAGGATAAAAAAGCATCCTGAATTTGTAAAGGATTACTCACAGCTTCCCCATCCACAAAAATGAGGTTGATTCAATTAGTAATTCTTCGATGTTTGATGCTATTGAAGAAAAAAGCAGTATTATCATTCCCATGATGCAGCCAATCAACTTTGGCTTTTTGTTGGAGAAAGGACCTGTAATCATCTTTAACCAGTTTGAGGGCCTGAGCCTTTTCATATTCAATATCCACCAAATCAGAACAAGTAGGGTTTTGATGAAGGGCCTCGTGAGCCTGAGCAAGAGCCTGTTCACCATGAGCAAGTGAGGCTTGAATAGGGGTATGCTGAAAGGCTTGCTTCAAATTATACTTAAAAGCCTTGAGCTTCTCCTGGAGTTGGTAGCTGACATTTCCCGGCACATGCATAGTCCATGTATCTTTGACAATCTCAATAAAGGTTTCCCTCCCCTCCCAAAAGTTGAAGAACTTAAAAGGTTTATTTCCACTAGTGGGTGGGAGGGGGGGGGGGGGTAAAAGTGCACGACCATTGTAAAGTGATCAAAGTCTCCCTCTGGCAAGAAGGATGTTTCACCAGTGGGGTAGGAGGACTCCCAGAGATCATTGCACATAACCCTGTCAATCTTGGATAAAACCCGATGACAACCTGCTTGCTTGTTAGTCCAAGTAAAAAAAATCTCCCATTACATTTCATATCATGAATGTGACATATTGACACACAAGTTCGCAGGGGCAATATATCAGACGGTCGTACCACTTGGCCAATTCTTTCATCATAATTAGCAATACAATTAAAATCCCCCAGGAGGATCCAAGGACCAGCACAAGAGCAAGCCACCTCTTCCAGGTGTTTGAATAGAAGGAGTCGCTCGAGCTTATCAGTAGCGCCCTATACAAAGGTACACGAAAAGGGATCCCCAAGAGAGGGAATGACCTGAATATGAATGAATTGACTACTACTAGCTTGAATAGTAACCTTCCAGTCCTCATGTTTCCAGCCAATAAAGACTCTACCGTTTTTATGATGATGCAAGTTATTTGTTGAACACCAACCAGGACATATTCTTTGGTAAAGCTGACCAAAACCTTGGCGCTTCACCTTAGTTTCGAGTAGGGCAAACAAGCTAATATTATTCTGGGAGATGGTTGTAGCCACTTGAAGCTGTTTCTTAGCCATGTTTAACCCTCTCACATTCCAACATAATATACTATTCATTGGGAGGATGGGATGAAGCTCCCAGCGCTTGATTATTTTCATGTGCCGCTAATACTTCAAAACCATTCTGTGTACTTAACAGGGCCACTTCAGCAGACTTACTACTTTCCCCCACCTCACGCCTAGTTCAAGATTGACTCCTTACCAATTGAAAACCCTCCTCGCAAGTAGTGGGAACAGAGACCTTAGGAGTGGAGTGCGTAACAGGGAGGGGAGCAGTAGGAATAGGAAAGTCAGGAGTAGAATGGATTGGAGCAGCTACAGGTTTAGGAACCCACTATTTAGTAACTCCCATTCTACATAAGGCACTCGTATGACCCAATTGTTTACATTTGTCACAAAAAGATGGCTTCCAATCATACGTGACCTGAAAGGATACAAGCTCATTGTCCTCATTTGTGAAAGCTACAGTCTCCACCATCCAATTTCAATTCAATTAAGACACGAGCATACAATAGTTTATCCTTATTCAAAGTAGCATCATCAATCCTGACAACGGTGCCCAACATACCAGCAATTTTTCGTAAACATCTCTCTCCCCAGTAATGTTGCCCAAGTCTAAGAAAGCGCACCCAAATAGGAAATGAGTTCAAGGCTTCCTTCTCAAAAGAGGCATTCTTAGTCCATGGCTTAATTATGAAGGGTTTTTTGGCAAACAACATACCACTAGAACCACACGCGGCTAACATACTCTCCATTATTTTCATTCTTACTAGATAGACCCCTTTCCCAGCAAGACCAACCTTATCAATATCCTCAGCTTTCCAAATACGGCGGACAAAACCATCAATAACGTGTAAAGCAGGGTTCGCACCAATGACTTAACAAATGACAGCCGATTCCCAATATAGCAATTCATCAGCAATATCCTCATAATCAATTTTAATAGGAGTAATATGAGGCATACCTGATGAGTGCAGAGCATTAAGAGATGGAGCAGGAACATTTTCGGCCATGGCAGTAGCAGCTCCATCTTTCCCAGCCGTACCAAACACGTTTGCTGCCCAATTGGAGTAAAGACTTTGACTCTGCAGTTGAATCAGAGAGGATCTTGGGCTAAGCACTTCGTTCTCAAGGATTGGCAGGTCTGATATTACAGAAAACCCTAGGCGCCGTCTTCGAAGAGTTCGCAGATGGTGAAGAAGATGATGAAGCCTTCGAAGAGGGAACTGAATCTTGCCTCTATGGTGGTGGTTGCTTTCTCAGACGACCTCTCCCTCTTTCCATGGCAGGAGCACAGGTGGACCACCGGTGAACCGAGGGCGAAATCGCCAGAGAATCGCAGAGAGAGAGAGAGATAGAGAGCAGGCTTGAAGCTTTTAAATTTTTACTATATATGATTAATTTAATAATAACATAACAAATATTTTAAATAAAATATATTTTTAATATTAACATTTAATAAATTAAATAATGACAAAACAATAATTAATTAAATTTAACAAAAAAATACCCAGCAATCGCACAAAATGTGCTTTTTGCACCATGGTACAATCGCACATTTTGTGCGTTTGCTCCGTAGTACAATCGCACATTTTGTGCTTTTGCACCATGGTCCGATCGCACATTTTGTGCTTTTGTACCATGGTCGAAAAGCACATTTTGTGCGAATCTGGGTTTTTTTTTTAAATTTAATTAATTATGATTTGTTATTATTTAAGTTATTAAATGTTATTAAAAATATTTTTTATATTATTATTAAATTAATAATATATTATTGTTATATAATGTATTAAATGATATAATAATAATTATTTAATATTAAGTATTAGACTTCGAGTCGTTATCAACTAATTCTTAAGTACAGCAAAAAAAGAAATATAATAGCAAAAAAGAACAATTGAACAGTATTTCAAAGTCCTGCAAATATAAAATAATTCTTTAACAACTAATTAAGTAATTGAAAATAAATAAATAAATAACTTAAGTACATAAAAACAAAATAAATAAAACATAAACATAAACATAATTAAGTAATTACATAATAATATGAACATTTAATAAATTAATCAAAATTATATTATTATTAAAAAAGAGGGTATATATAAGGTAGTTTTATATAACTTTCTCTTTGATTTTTTTTATATTTCAACTAGTCTCTTGAGAGACCGTCTTTCTGAGAAACGTCTCTCAGGGCGTCCATCAAAGCTTACTTTCTACTCTTGCTTCACATTTTTTTATGGGCCTACCCAATAAGAGATAGTCTTTCAAAGAAATCGTCTCTCACAAGAATTTGTGTTTATTTAAGTGAAATCACATATAGTAGCATTGAGTTTTCATGAAATGCTAGCGATAACATTTTTTTAAGAAAATTCCACATGGTAGCATCCAGTTTATGCACAAACTAATGACCATAGCATTTTCCGTTAACTTCTTCTTGAATTTCTTTAAATTCATAATTTTGTAAGTTTTTTTCCACATGGTAACATCCAATTTTTGTTTAATTCACTATTTTAACATTTAATTCACCAATTTAACGTTTAATTCACCGTTTAAGTTATTAATGACCATAAACATTGTAATAATTTTTATTTTCATTTAAAAATGACACGGATTATTTAGTGACATTAATCTCACTTGTATAAAAATGACACGATCTATTGTCATTTTATCGACATGAATGTTAAAATAAGATGACACATATTAATGTCGCTAAAATGACAATAGTTCGTGTCATTTTAAATGACTAATATTAATATCGCTAAATAAATGTGTCGTTTTTTAATGAAAACAAAATTATTACTATATTTATGGACGTTAATAAATTAAACGATGAATAAAACGTTAAATTGGTGAATTAAATGTTAAAATGGTGAATAATGTTAAAATAGTAAATTAAACAAAAATTGGATGCTACCATGTGGAAAAAAATTTACAAAATGATGAAATCAACGGAAGTTAATAAGAACTTAATGGAAAATGCTACGGTTATTAGTTTGTACATAAACTGGATGCTACCATATGAAATTTTCTTTAAAAAGTGCTACCACTAGCAATTCATAAAAACTCAACAGGACCATGTGAAATTTTGCTTATATATTTCAAATTTCACAAAATCTCATAAGAGACGGTCTATACGATAGACGTCTTAAGTTTTGGGTCTGACCCAATTTATAAATTAAAAAAAAACTAATTGATAATTTTGTAAGTTAAAAGGAGATATGTGCCGGACTCTTGGGAGGCGAAGGGGTAAACCAAGGCCCAAAGCCCATTTGTCGAAAAATGAATCCATAATAAAAATCGGGTTATCTTCAATAAATAGAAAGGGATTCGTTAAGAACCAAAAACCCTAGGAAAGAAAACCAAGCCGAATAATAGAGAAACAGAGCGCAGATACCCTCTCTTCTACCTGATTCCCCCTTCCGCCTTTCTGATTTTCTTTCACCATGAAGGTCTTTTTTTGAACTGACTTAATTCTCTGTCATTCTGCATTTAGTGGGTTTTAACTTATTGTTTATTCGTATAATTTGCAGTTCAATATCGCTAACCCTACCACAGGGTGCCAAAAGAAGCTCGAAATCGATGATGAACAGAAACTGTAAGTTTTGTAAATCTTTGATTATCATAGCAGGCAAGGATAGTTTTTGATTAATAATTGGATTTTAGTTTTGTATTTATGAAATGATTTTTTATTTCTGATATGATGTCATGAGCTATGATGTTATTTAAGGGTTTTTCGTTTGAGATTTTGTATGTCTACATTTGTATTTAGTTGTACTTTACTTTTATGTGGTTCAGTAATCAAACTAAAGGAATAAATACGTGCATAAGCATTACATTATAATGATATTGAATATTCTTGATGATTACCTGTAGATAATTAAATCTATTAAACTTAATTTGATGATAGACTTAATTTTAGGCTCTGGTTTAGTATCTAGGTTTGGATTTTGTGTTGGTTTCTTAAAAATCTTACTAAGGTTAAAGGCAATCATTTGCGTTGCTGGGGCGCTTTTCTTTTTGATTTAGTGCTTCCTGCCCTTTGCTTTGCGTTGCAGTGACTTGAGTTAACCAATGCTTGCATCATTTCCTTACTCGTAATGGCTTTGTGCACTCGGGTTCCCAAATACTCTAAAGATTTGGACTTAATCGGTACTCACACCATTTTAATAACTTTTTGGGCACAAAGTTTAAGAAAGTAGAGAGAACCACTATAAAGTGGTACATAATTTGCTAAATTATTAGTAAAGGACAAAAAAATGGAGCGGACCACTATAAAGTAGTGTAAAATAAGAGTAATATTGTATAAAAGACCTAATAAATGAGGAAATAGGACAAAGTGAGTGAAATGGATAAATAAAGAAATGGAAGAAAGTCATTGAAATGGAGGGAGTATATGAGTTTGGATATTGTGTTAGTTAAAAATCCATCTTACTAAGGTTTAAGGCAATCGTTTGCGTTGATGGGGCATTTTTCTTTTTGATTTAGTTTATCCAGCCCTTTGCGTTGCCAATAGTGACTTGAGCTAACCAATGCTTGCATCATTTCCTTACTTGTAGTTGCTTGGTGCACTCGTGTTCTCATATACTCTTATAAGATTTGGACTTAATTAAAATTTTGATATTGTGTTAGTTAAATATCCACCTTACAAAGGTTTGAGGCAATCGTTTGCGTTGCTGGGGCACTTTTCTTTTTGATTTAGTGCTTCCAGCCCTTTGCGTTACCAATAGTGACTTGAGCTAACCAATGCTTGCATCATTGCCTTTCTTGTAGTGGCTTGGTGCACTCGGGTTCTCATATACTCTTTTAAGATTTTGGACTTGATTAGTATATGCATTTGGATATTTGTTAGTTAAATATCCACCTTACAAAGGTTTAAGGCAATCGTTTGCGTTGTTGGGGCACTTTTCTTTTTAATTTAGTGCTTCCAGCCCTTTGTGTTGCCAATAGTGACTTGAGCTAACCAATGCTTTCATCATTTCCTTACTTGTAGTTGCTTGGTGCACTCGTGTTCTCATATACTCTTTTAAGATTTGGACTTAATTAGAATTTTGATAGTGTTAGTTAAATGTCCACCATACTATGGTTTCAGGCAATCGTTTGCGTTGCTGGGGCACTTTTCTTTTTGATTTAGTGCTTCCAGCCCTTTGCGTTGCCAATAGTGACTTGAGCTAACCAATGCTTGCATCATTGCCTTACTTGTAGTGGCTTGGTGCACTCGGGTTCTCATATACTTTTTAAATATTTTAGACTTGATTAGTATATGCATTTGGATATTGTGTTAGTTAAATATCCAGCTTACAAAGGTTTAAGGCAATCGTTTGCGTTGTTGGGGCACTTTTCTTTTTGATTTAGTGCTTCCAACCCTTTGCGTTGCCTATAGTGACTTGAGCTAACCAATGCTTGCATCATTGCCTTGTAGTGGCTTTGTGCACTCGGGTTCTTATACACTTTATGATTTGGACTTATGTATATGAATTTTGGATATTATGTTAGTTAAATATCCACCTTACTAAGGTCTTAGGCAATTGTTTGCGCTGTTGGGGCATATTTCTGTTAAAATTGGTGCTTTTAGCCCTTTTCATTGCGTATAGTGACATGAGCTAACTAGTGCTTGCATCATTGCCTTACTTTCAATGGCTCTGTGCACTCATGTTTTCATGCACTATTTAAGATTTTAACACTTAGGCTTTATTATGATTGTTTGTATTCTGTGGTAGTTAGACTTAGGCTTAGTTATTTATTTTAGTATATCTTAGATAACTTCTTTTTCTGACTTGTTATCTGATAATATTCTATCTTGAACAGCCGAGCCTTTTATGACAAAAGGATCTCCCAGGAAGTTAGCGGTGATGCCCTTGGAGAGGTAAAAAGTTTTGTGTTATACTTTTACTGTTTTTGTTGGCATCAGGAGACTAATACAGATGATTTTCTTATGCAGGAATTCAAGGGTTACGTCTTCAAAATCATGGGAGGTTGTGACAAGCAGGGTTTCCCGATGAAACAGGGTGTGTTGACTCCTGGAAGAGTTCGCCTGTTGCTCCACAGAGGTTTGTTATTTCAACTTTTTTACCCAACGCTTCAATGGTAAGGCCAAATCAGTATAAATGATGGCTGGCCTGTTATGTGTTGTTGGGTAGTTATTGAACTTTTGGGATGTGATTCATCATTCATGTTTATCTATTAATGTATGAACTTGCTAACTGCAATGCGCTTGCCATTTGTAGGAACGACCTGCTTCCGTGGTTATGGTAGACGTGATGGAGAGCGTCGCAGGAAGTCTGTCCGTGGGTGCATTGTAAGCCATGACTTGTCTGTTTTGAACTTGCTTATTGTTAAGAAGGGTGAGAATGATCTTCCTGGGCTAACCGACACTGAGAAGCCAAGGATGAGAGGTCCCAAGAGGGCTTCCAAGATCCGCAAGCTTTTCAACCTCTCCAAGGAGGATGATGTTCGCAAATATGTCAACACATACCGCAGGACATTCACTACCAAAACTGGTATGAAATTCCTTGAAACTGAATTAATCAATTTTGGAAGACATGATGTAGTTGCCTAAATTCGTTGTCAATTTATTGACAGGCAAGAAAGTAAGCAAGGCTCCTAAAATCCAGCGTCTAGTTACTCTATTGACACTCCAGAGAAAGCGCAGAAGAATTGCTTTGAAGAAGAAAAAGATCTCTAAGGCCAAGGCTGATGCTGCTGAGTACCAGAAGCTCCTAGCCTCGAGGCTGAAGGAGTAGAGGGAGAGGCGAAGTGAAAGTTTGGCAAAGAGAAGGTCTAAACTCTCGGCCGTTACCAAGCGTACATCTGAGGCTGCTTAGATTGATGCTTTTCTCTGTCGTTTGGCTTAAACTATCTATGAGGTTTTGGATCAGAATGGTAACATGCTGAATCTATGTTTGTGGAAATTTTGTTGAGTAAGAAATACTTTGTTATCAAAAATCTTTATATCTATATTTCTAGCATACTTGAAACTCATCGATATTGGTAAAGTAATACTTTGCAATCCATAATAGCTTGTTAATGGTAAAAAAGAAAATTTTCATGCAATAATTTTACTTTTCATCTATTTTCTTACTATAATTAAAAAGGAAAATAAACCTTTTCTCTTTTTTTTTTTTTTTTCCGTTCAGATGTGGATTGGATGGGGTTGGATCTATATAGTTAAGAAAAGAAATATAGTTAAGAGGATAAAATAGCTGAAATTTAACCATTATCTATATGTATTTGGACTTATCTAGGTAACAATGAGATTCTTAGACTTAGGTATGAGCAAGGGTACAAGATTCTGTTTGGCATATTCTTTGTTAATAAAGATATTTGCCTATTTTTTAAATTTCATGGGTTCAAATTTAGGGTTTATTCCCATAAAATTTTAAGGGTTTGAGCCTTTGAGGGTTGAATTGACTAGACAATTAGATCTTTTTCAACAATTTTTTACATCAATGCTATTTTTAGTTTTTCACATTTTACAGATTGAATCAGTTTTTTATATAAAACCAAATCAACTCAAAATCTAAAATTTTCACCAAAAAATAATAATGGTATTATTAAAATAGCAATTATAATAATAATTTTATTACTTACAAAAATTAATAAGAATAACAATAGTAAAAAAGTAATTAGTTATATGATATTAAAATAAAATTAATACTAATAAGTAATAACTATCAACAGTATGTTAAATAATTGTTAATAATTGGGACAGATAATGTTACTGTGAGATTGGATAAAAAACTGAAAGAATTTATATTTCATCACAATGTAATAATACAAGAGCTATATAATAACTTATATATAGAGTTCAAGAAAGGAAAGACTAAGACATCAAAACTATCTAACTACCAAGAGTTTGTTATCACTAACTTATAACAAACTCTTAAATAATAACAACTGAACCACTTGTTTAGCAATAGATTGCATACACAAGACAATCCAAAATCTACTCCTGCACGTATACTCAAGCAGCCTTTATGTGAAGCACATGTACCATGTTGTGCAGCTTCCAAATGTCCTTCCACTTTTGATGTGGCAGCGTACGGATCATGTTGTCTGATGGATAAGAAACTCCTAGTTTGGACATGAAGTGTTTAAACTGGATGGTGGGAAGAACTTTGGTGAGGATGTCAGCTAACTGTTGTGTAGTGGGAACATAAGAAAGTTTGAGAAGTCCCTCTAAAACTTTTACTCGAGTATAATGACAATCGATTATCATGGAAAGCAGGATTTTTTGCAATATGTATAGAATATTGATCATCACAATAAAGAGTCATGGGTTGTAAATTAGAAATCCCTAATTCATAAAGGAGTCTAATAACCCAAACAATCTTGTAAGCAACGTTGGACATTGCTCTATACTCAGCTAGCTTCTGAGCTAGATTTAGAAACAATGAGTTGTTTTTTCGATTTCCAACTTATGGGTGATTCTCCCAACATAAGGACATACCCTGAAACAGATCTTCTAGTATCAGGGCAAGCACCCCAATCTGAATCGGAATAGGCATGAAGATTTAACTTAGGTGTCCCTTGGAGAATAATTCCTTGATCTTGAGTACTATAAACATAATGTAGAACATGTAATAAGGACTGCCAATGGGTAGTTCTAGATTTTTGCATGAACCGACTCAAAGTTTGAACAATATAAGATAAATCAGGTCTAGTGTTAGTTAAGAAATTTAACTTCCCAATGAGACTTCTATAAATGGTAGGATTGTCAAGAAGTTCCCCTTCATTTGCACTAAGCTTAAGGTGTAGAGGTAAGGGAGTAACAATTTGTTTGAACTTATGAATTTCAGAGTCTTTAAGAAGATCTCTTGTAAACTTTTGTTGAGTCAAGAATATCCCATTAGATATATAATTCCAGAGTTTTATGCAAATGTTTTTTAATACAATCTATTTCATCAAGATTATTTCCTGTGAAACATCCACATAAATTGCTAAAATGGTGATAAAACCCTTATAAACCTCGGTATATAAAGAATAATCATTTTTTGATTGGATAAAGCATAAATGTCATGTCATTGCCTAGATGCTTGCTTGAGACCATATAAAGATTTTTTCAGACGACAAACCTTGTTTTGAGGGTTAGGAATCCCTTCTGGCATGTGCATGAACACCTCTTCATGTAAATCGCCATGTAACAAAGCGTTGTTGATGTTTAGTTGATAAACTTTCCATTTGTTATAAATAGCAATAGCTAGAAGGCGTCTAACTGTAGTCACTTTGACTACCGGAGAAAAAGTTTCTTCATAGTCTATCCCAAATTTTTGGTTATAGCCTTTGGCCACAAATCTAGCTTTGCACCTTTTTTTTTTTGAAAATAGCTTTGAACCTTTCTATGCTTCCATCTGCTTTCATTTTAATTTTGTAAACCCATTTATTTCCAATGACTTTCTTTCCAAGAGGAAGATCAACAACTTGTCAGGTTTGATTGTATTCTAAAGCTTGTAGTTCTTTTTGCATGGCCTCTACCCACATAGGGTTTGAACTAGCCTCAACATAATTATATTCTTAGGTTCTAAAAACTCATTATCCTCCATTTTGTGGGAGGTGCATAAACTATGCACAAGATGACAAAGATGTGTGGATGGTTCATAATGTTGGAAATCTTCCAAGTATGCAGGCATTTTGGTAATTCTGGATGACTTTCTAATTGTTTGAAGGTCATTATTTCCTTGGCCAATGTGATCAGTAACCTGGTCTTGGTGACTAAGTTGATCAATTTGATCATTGTTCTTATTACAATGTGTATGATTGTTTGTTTGTTGAGGAAATATTGTTGGTGTGTTGTCAACAATTAATTTCTGATTAGGAATAGGCTCCATATTGTTTGTGCCTTCAAAAAAATTTGTTACTGTGGAAATGTTATCCCTTATATGATAGTCAGGGACTTTAATGTGCTCTTTGTCTTTGATGTTAGAATCATCAACTTGTTCAATATTACTAGATACTAGTAGAAAAAATTGGTGAAAGTCTTGAGATTTGGGTTTATATTGATAAGGAAAGAAATTTTCCTTAAAAATGACATCTCTGGAATTGGATAAAGAACTAAAAGAATTTTCACCAATTCTCCCGTGAGACGGCTTTATGTATGAGACCACATTTACTTTACCATTCCTCTTTCTTTTTTCTTCTTTTTTTTTTCTGATTTACTTTTTCAATAGTCTCTGTATATTTCTGTTTGCTTGATTATGTAAGATACAATTCTTTCATGATATCAAGATTTCAATTTATAGATGTACATTGGGTAGCCATTTTTTGATGACATTGGTGATAATGATGATGACAAGTATGGAAATGGAGATGATGAACCATCTCCAACTAATGAATCTATTTTTCCGTCTCTACGTAGCTGTACGACTTCTAAATTTTTTGCGATGACAACTACAAATATATCATTATAATTGGATATATTTCAAGTATCTAAGCATAGTAGTTATATGTTTGTGTTTACGTTTGATCAAATATAGTAGTTAAGAAATTATAGTCCTTAAGTTATGGAGCAGGTGTTTTAAGCTTAGTAATTGGAAATTTGAGTGTTCGAGTTGACATTTTAAGGTTTTGATTAGGATATTAAACTTAAGTGTTGTATTAGGCAATTTAAGCTTTGTAATTGTCATTTTAAGGCTTGAAATTGGCAAATTAAGGCTGGGAGTACATATTAAACTTAAGTACTGGAGTAGGCAAATGGAATTGACATTTTAAGAGTTCAATTGGTAGTTTGAAGCTTCTAGTTGTCATTTTAAGCCTTAGTTTAGGCATTATAAATTTATAATTCTTGAAGGCATTTTACAACATAAAATAGGCTGGAATTGTATTAAGGGGAGTTGGGCTGGGATTATTGGTTGATCGCATGTGTACAACCGTCGCACATGAGATTGACTCAAGAATTTTTATTTCATCACAATGTAATAATACAAGAGCTTTATAATAACATATATATATATATATATATATATATATATATATATATATATATATATATATATATATATATATATATATATATATATATATATATATATATATATATATATATATATATATATATATATATATATATATATATATATATATATATATATATATATATATATATATATATATATATATATATATATATATATATATATATATATATATATATATATATATATACATATATATAAAATATACATAAAACAAAATTTCTAGAGTGAGAAGGGCTGGAGAAAGGATGGGCTTCTAGCTGTCCCCAACCGCCTGTCTCCACCAGCAAACACCAGTTCACCGCCCATGAGAGGAGGGAGAGGTACAAGAGGGAGAGGAAGAGTGAGGGGAGAAGAATTAAGAGATCTTTGTTCCATTACTAGAAGCGCTAAGGACAGAGACCCATCTATTTTGAACGATAGCGAAGAAGCTGGAGAGGAAGCAATTGGCGCTGCAATTATGACCAATCCTAACAAAAATGCAATTCCGGCGGACAGTGACACGGGAGACTCTGGTTCGAAGGAGGAACAAGCTGAAAATGTGGAAGAAAGTAAAATTAGGGCAGAAATGTCTGAATTGAAGACGCAATTGGCTGAAATCTTATCGATGGTGCAGAAAAACCAAGCAACTGTGCAGATGAGGGATTCAGGTACCGGGCAGCTTACTGATCTTGAACAACCTGAGGAGTTCCCTCCATTGTCTTGCAAGCAACCAATCAGCAGCAAATTCGGTGCACCTACAATACCAGTGGTATCCTGGAAAGATAAAGTTTCAAACCCGAGTCCCCAAGTAGGTATGCCCCTTAAATTCGTTCCACCTATTGTTGAAAATGGCTCACAAATTGTGCAAATTGATACAAATGATGTAGCTGACATGATTAAATTGTGGGAGCGTACTATTGTTGTGTATGTTGTGGGAGGGATAGTGTCCATAGATATACTCAAGGGGTTTATTCGTATACATTGGCACTTTGTGAATATGCCCGTAATCCATCATCATGAGGAGGGCTACTATGTTCTGAGATTTAACACTGAAAATGAATGTGAGGACATCATCAAGATAGGCCCATACTTTTTAAACCGTGCACCTATGGTTGTTAAAAAATGGAACAAAGACTTTGACTTCAAAGAAGAGATCATGAGAGTTATCCTTGTGTGGGTTAGATTGCCCAATTTACCACTTCATTGTTGGGGGGGTAGATACCTTGAGTAGAATTGTTAGTGTTATTGGTGTCCCGGTATATGCAGATGAATGCACGGCTAAGCAAATTAAAGTTTCATATGCTCGTGTTCTTGTTGAGGTGGATATCACTCAAAACTTCACAAAAGAGATTAAAGTACGTGATAATTTAGGTCGTGAATTTGTGCAAAAAGCCATTCCTGAATGGAAACCTTTCTATTGTCGTATGTGTAATAAAATTGGTCATGATTGCAATGATAGTAAAAATGTGAAGCAACATATGGCAACTAGAGAAGATAAGACTGGGGAGGGTAATGAGGCCAAGGCAAACCGTGTTTGGATGCCCACTGATATTGCTAGGGTTTTGAAGGGAGTAATGAACTTGGAGCAGCTTAGACAGAAACTGAGTGAAACAAGTATGGGGAACTCATCTTTGGCAGACCAGAAGCACGCTTCGAAGGAGGACAACAGCAGCCCTCCTGATCTGAACAGTACAGCAGCTCAACACTCCAATGTACAGGGTTGCATTCAGCAACCTGTGTAGCCTCTTACTCACTGTGTTGGGCAGGAAACGAGAAGGCAGTGTGATGGGAATGGTCAAGGGGTACACGACGAGGAAGGTTGGACTACGGTTGTTTCAAAATCAGCAAGAAAAGAGGTCAATGCGGGTAGTAAACTGAGCAACAGCGAGATACCAGCCACTGTTACTGACAAACAATAATCAAAATAGGGAGGGGAACCCTCAAATTCTCTCCCCGCAATGATTATCTCCTCGTGGAATGTTCGGGGCATGAATAGCCCCTACAAAATCAAGGAAGTGAAAGCCTTTCTTGAGACTCAAAACATAAGTGTTGTTGGCTTAGTGGAAACAAAAATCAAAGCTCATAATGCAGTGTAAATTCAAAGAAAATTCGGGACCAAGTGGAGTTGGGTTACTAATTACACGAGTCATGATAAAGGTAGAATATGGGTCGGTTGGAGGAATGACAGATGTAAGCTAGTCCAATGTGAAACTCATCAACAATTCTTGAGAGCCAAAATTACTCCCATGAACTCGGATAATAATTTATATGTTGTTTTTGTGTATGGGCTTCATAATGTTAGAGAACGTCGCTCGATGTGGGAAGAGATGGACAAGCTTGAGTATAACTCTCCATGCTTATTTTTGGGAGACTTCAATGCCATCTTTAAGGAAGATCATAGGAGAAACGGTTCGCAAGTTACTACTTATGAGACATACGACATGCTCCAATGGCTCGACCGCAACAACTTGCACTCAATCCCTGAGAGAGGCCACTATTTTTCTTGGTCTAACAGAGAAGAAGGAAATAACCGCATCCTCACGAAGATTAATCATGCCATAGGTAATCCCCAATGGTTATCTAGATACAGTGATGCCAGTGTCCGCTATGAGAATCCTCAAACTTCTGACCATACTCCTTTACTTGTCAATCTAAAAGAGTATGAGCATGAAAAGAACAAGCCGTTCCGCTTCTTCAATTATTTGTGCGATCATCAGGATTTCCTTCGGGTGGTTGATGAAGCTTGGAAGATTAATGTCAAGGGTGTGGGTCTTCAAAGACTTTGGTACAAAATGCAAAATGTGAAAAAGAGGCTCAAGTTACTACACAGCAAAGAATTTGCGGGCATCCAAAGTAGAATAAATCAGTGTGAATCTTTGCTTCAAGAAGCTCAAACTAATCTTCAACACAACCCAGATAGTGCCGATCTTCACCTTCAGGAGAAATAGGCTTCCTCCCTTGTCAGAAAATGGAGGAAAATTGAAGATAAGGCTCTCCATCAGAAAGCTAGGATTAACTGGATGAGACATGGTGATGATAACACGACATTCTTCCATGCCTCTATCAAGGAAAGAATCTCTTCCAACAGCATTCATGAGCTTCAGGATAAGAATGGCAACTGGATCACTAAAGTTATGAGAGATGGTTCCCAGGTCAACAATCGAAGCAGCCAGGATTTGATTAGGGAGGTCGATGAGGAGGAAATCAAGGAAGCTCTCTTTGGTATAAATGATAATAAAGCCCCTAGAATTGACGGGTTTAATGCTTGTTTTTTCAAGAAGGCTTGGGTCATCATCAAGGAAGACTTCATCAATGCCATCAAGGACTTTTTCACTAGCAATTCCATATTTCCCCCCCTCAACTGCACATCTGTTACTTTGATTCCTAAAGTTCCTAACGCCAACAAAGTGAGTGATTTCAGACCCATAGCATGCTGTACTATTATATACAAGGTCATCTCCAGAATCCTCGCAGGTAGACTTCAGAAAGTGATGGGGCAGATTATAGACCAAGCTCAATCAGGGTTTATTCCAGGTCGGCAGATGGCAGATAATATTCTCCTTGCAGCTGAGCTCATCAAAGGGTATAACAGGAAGAACAATAGCCCAAGGTGTATGATCAAAATGGACCTTCGCAAAGCTTACGACTCAGTCAGTTGGGATTTCTTGTTTGCTGTTATGGGTGAAATGGGTTTCCCACAGAGATTTATGGAGTGGATCAAAGCCTGTGTCTCTACTGTTTCTTTTTCCATCATGGTCAATGGTGCCCCCCTAAAGCCTTTCGCCGCTAGGAAAGGTCTGCGTCAAGGGGATCTGATCTCCCCATACTTGTTTGCTATTGTAATGGAATACCTCTCCAGGCTCATGCAGAAGCAAAGTCCTTCCTATCGGTATCACCCCAGATGTAAACTGACGCGCACTACTCATCTCCTCTTTGCTGATGATCTCCTTCTATTATGTAGAGCAGATATTCTTTCTGTCCAGATCTTGATGGCCACCTTCAACTCCTTCTCCAGAGCCTCCGGACTAGAGGCAAATAATAACAAGAGCAATGTTTATATCTCAGGTACTGATGGTTCGACTAAAGAAAACATTCTGACGCACCTCCAAATGTCAGAGGGCTCCTTCCCCTTCAAGTACCTCGAGGTCCCCCTTCATTCCAAGAAGCTGAATGCGAGAGACTGCAAGCCGCTGATAGATAAAATTGTAGGTCATATTGGGTATTGGTCTTCTAAGCTACTTTCTTACGCAGGTAGAATCCAGCTTGTGCGTAGTGTCATTGGGGGAATTCACAACTTTTGGGCCCAAATCTTCTGTATTCCAAAGAAAGTCCTCAAAAAGGTCGAGAGCATTTGTAGGGCCTTCATCTTGACAGGTAAAGAAAGCTGCAGTTTCCTGGAAACAAATGGGTCTGCCGTTCTCCAAAGGAGGCTTAAACCTGAGAGATATGTACTTATGGAATAGAGCTGCAATCCTTAAGCATCTTTGGAACCTCGCGAGTAAGAAGGAAAATTTGTGGGTCAAATGGGTCCATAGCTACTATGTGAAAGAGCAGAATATCAGCACAGTGAAACCGTCTATGCATGCTTCGTGGAGTTTTAAAAAGATCATGAAGCAGAATGAGTTGGTTGTTAACTTGGGAGGCTGGGATAACATTACTAATGGGGGTTCCTTCCACATTGATAAAGTATATGAGCTTCTTATTGCAGACGAGCCAAGGGTAGATTGGGGGAACATCATGATCAGAAATGTGGCCAGCCCAAGTGCCAAATTCATCACTTGGCTTGCCGTTCAAAACAGGCTTGCAACGAAAGACAGGGTTAGTAAATGGATGGATCTTCCTAATGACATATGTGTTCTGTGCAATAATGCGAGTGAATCGGCCCATCATTTATTCTTCGACTGTCCCAATGCCAAGATGATCATAGCCAAAGTGTTCAGTTTCCTCAACCGGCAGCTTGATGAGTCCACCTTTCAAGATGAAATCCGCACTATCAGCAAAATCAACAGAAAGAAGACAGATCGCGCTAGGTTGATTGTAGGCATCTGGACCGAGTTCATTTATAATATCTGGATGCAGTGGAACAGGAAAGTTTTTGATGACCACGCCTTCACTCAGAAGGAAGTCAGTGATTGTATAGTTTTTAGATTAGCTGGGAGAACTAACAGTAGAATGAATGACATCCTTGTATCTATGCAGTAGGTAGTAGTTTTTGGGCTAGTGCTCTGCTTTTTGTAAAGAGCATTGGCGTTTTTGGTGGCTCGGGGGGAGTTAATTTCCTTCCTAAGCGTTTGTTTTTGTCTCCCCTTTTGGTATATAATACAAATCATTTGACAAAAAAAAAAGGTTGATAAAAGCAATAGGAAACAAACGGGGTTGGTGAGGATCTACCCTAGGTCGATACTATGTTCTCAAACAAAGCTAGGCCAAGGGAGATCGAGCGTGGCTCAATCGAGACACTCTAGATAGCATGGGGAAGTTGATGACCTATAGTCAATGCGAACGACCCATAATCGCCCTATGTCTCACAAGGGAGTGGCAGGACAAGATATGCATCGAATATCAATCAAACAAACCACAACAACCTCAACACTAATCTAGCATATGAACAACATTCACCAAACCTAGCATTTCACCAAACCAAAACCCCTAAGAAATCTACTCTAGTACATTTAAACCAACTACAACTAAGAACAAGTAAGAAGACATGATTGAAAGCATTAGGGCAAGAAAGAAATTAACAATAATAAAAGGTAGAACAATAACTCTAACTACCAACTACACTAGAAACCATTAAGAGCAATAAAAACAAGATTGGAAAGTAAATGAACAAGATTCAAAGAAATACATGAAACATGAAAGGAGAAAGCATTAAATGACATAAATAAGAGATAAACAAAAACAATAAAGAGAATAAGAAAGATAAACTTACATAAACTAATTAAGGTGCTTGAATAAAAGGAGTTGAAAATACAATGCTTGAATGTAAATGAAAGCAATAAAACTATTCTAGGGCAAAAGAGATTAAATTAAAGCAATAAATTTGATGTTCTAAGATGAGAGGGTTTCTCACATAGTAGGCATGAGGTTTACATTCAGAGAAATGGGTATTTATTGCCCCAAAAGACTGTGCCCTAAAAGCCCTAAAAGATCCACGTGGATTAAGCTTCGAAGAAAAACGCTGCGCTGGAAACAAGTCAGATTCGCCCGAATGGAAGGTCAGATTCGACCGAATCTTAGCCCATTCGACCGAATGGATGCCAAATTCGGGTATTCCAGAAACTCTTGAAAATTGACTTTGGGGCAGCATTAGTAGATTCGAACGAATTGGGTTACGGATTCGACCGAATCCACGCATTCGATCGAATGGCTGAGGAATTCGCTATTTCCAGTGACTGTAAACTTTGGTCTTGGGCTGCTGCACCTACATTCGACCGAATCCTTGGTCTTTTGCCCCCCTTTGTGCTCTAAACAACTCCAAACGTGCATTGAATGAATTCCGATCTTCGCGAAAACTTCGGGGATGACCCAAGACGCTTGGAAATGCCTCGAAACACGTGCCTTTTCTTCGACCTTGGAGTCTAAGCCTCAAACTTGATCCGAATTACCTTGAAATCTCTCGAAAACACCTAAAATGAACTCTAAACACCATGGAGACAAGAACAAGGTAAAATCGAGTGTAAATCATATAAAGCTAATGTAAAACAACGAGACTTGACACCAAAGTAGGGATGGGCCCTGAAATTCAACGCCTCAACAATCGAAGATTTTTATTTCAAGTATGTAGTTGAGGGGTATCTCATTTCTTTGGGAGAGGTTCCCAACCCTTTGGTTTTTATCACAAGCTTTGACAAATTCAGAGCATCTTTAAGCAACGTAGGCCAATAGAAGCCACATTCGAGCACCTTCGCCATGGTCATTGATGATGGGGTGTGACCACCGCATGAAAGCTATGACAATGAGTGAGAACCGATACGACCTCTTCATCTGGAACATATAGCGGGTTTCCAACGTGTCTTTAAACACTAGAAACCACGGCTGTGTAAACAATACTTTTAATCACCCTAATACTACTACAACTAGTGTAATGGTAAGTCGGGGGTCGAACTAAATATACAAGGGAATTAGGCTAAAAGTTTGGTGTGGGAAAGGTTGTGTGGAAGGTAGGTTGAAAGGTGGGTGAACTATAGTAAGAACGAATAGGAAGCGATGAAAGAAAGTGGGCTTAGGCTAGGTCCACCCTAGGTAGGCCCATTGGAAATAAAGATGGGCTTGGTCAAGGGAGATCAAACAAAGATCGATCGAGACACTCTAGACATCGAGGGGAACTTGGTACCTATAGTCATGCGAACGACCCATAATCGCCTTATGTCTCACTAGGAGTGGCAGGACAAGATTCAACTCGAATATCAATCAAGCAATCAACATCAATCTCAACCCTAATCCTAAACATTAAACACATGACCAAAACCTTAAGGTTTCACTAACCCAAAACCCTAAAACAACTACTCTAACATGGTGAAACTAAAAACAATAAAGATATATAGAAAGATAGAAAGCAATAAATCTACCCTACAAAGCATGGAAGGAAGCAAGACACGAAAACATGAAAGAAATCATAAAGAAATAAAAAGACAAGAAAACAATAAATCTACACTAAGAAAGCATTAAATGAAAGCATTAAGGAAAGCAATAAAGAGATGAAAGCAATAGATAAAGGAAACTTACATTAATGAAAGTGCTAAAAGGAAGAACAAAACATTAGAGAAAGAACTAAACTAATCTAGGGCATTAATGAAGAGAAAAGCATAAAAGAGTTGATGAACAAGATTGGGAGGGTTACTCCAAAGCAAGTCATAGGGTTTAGATTTAGAAAAGAGGGTATATATAGGCCACACAAGACATGCCTTAAAAGCCCTAAGAAATCCTACGGAAATAAGCTTGCAAAAACAAAACGTTGCGCTGAATTTAGTTTGCATTCGCCCGAATACAAGTGCCATTCGACCGAATGTGCCCTATTCGCCCGAATGTGTCACATTCGGGGTTTCCAGAAGCTTTGGTCTCAAAAATAGTTTTTCATAATCCATTTGCCCGTATAGGGCATGCCATTCGCTCGAATACTTTCTATTCGCCCGAATGCTTATCATTCGCCAAAAAACAGAAAATGCACGATATTTTAAGCTGGACACGACTAAGTAACTCGACCGAGTGAAACGACTAGTTGCTCGATTGAGTCAGCATCTATTCACCTAAATGCGTGGTCTAATGGCCTTGTTTCTTCCTTGAAGCGTATCCTTGAAGTGTCAGAAGGTCTTAGAACTATGCAAGGCTCAAGAATGCGCAATATGCGTGTGGCTACCTCAAAATCTCCTCAAAACACCTGAAAATATCTTTGAACATGGAGTGAATTTGGGATGGAGGATCTTTATTGCAATGTAGAGAAAAAGCCTGGCCCTTGATTCCTCACAAATTGATAGCCAACACGTCCCAAATACAATCAAAACAGTGGTTGTCTTCAAAAAATCAGAAACAATGCTATAAGGGTGATTCTTGGATTGACAGACTTGGATCTTTGATCACCCAAGGCCAACAATCCCCTAAAACAACCAAGGACTACTCTTAGATACAATAGGTGAGGATCTTGTACTACTCAAGATCGTTGAATGTACATACACATTCAAGAGAGACAAAGGAATTAACAATCCAATGACTAATTTGTTATTCAAAACTCAAAAACTAATTTGCATATATGTTTTGGCTCATATTTATAGGCCTAAGACATGAGGAGAACACACTAAGACAATTGGGAATGAAAAATAACAACTTATAACGGCTAACTACACGTGCTAAACATGTGCCACTTAAAAGGAAACAAAATAACAGCAATTTATTTATGCACACGCTGTCAGACCCGACTTGCGACTGTGCGACCTTAAACCTCAATTTTTGACAACTTCTCATGCTTGTTAGGGCTCTTTTAAGGCCTTGCTAGAATCTCCCTAGTGTAAAGATTCCATTCTTGTCTTTTAACCCATCGCGGACAGCTTGGTTAGCCCTGCACAACCCGCAAAAGGAGGGCTGGTCGCAAGATTCATGGTGCACGTTTCTGACAGCAATTCTGACGAATGGGCGACCTTGTGCCATGCTTTTAATTGCCCTCTCGTGCTTGAAAACGGTCTTCCAATGGCTTGATGGAATGATCCTAGTTCATAGATTCCATTTATGCCCTTTGAGTCTTCCATAGACCTTTGCTCAATGCTAGACAATGCCAAAAAGGTCGAGGGGTCAGCAACCCATTGAGCTGCTGTTGTGCGTGTTTTGACAGCTTTAGTTGACGACTGTGTGACCTTCACTTCAGTTTCTTGGGCTTCTCTTGTGATGGTGAGGAGGCTCTTAGGATCTTTATTGGAAAACCCATGTGCAGAGATGTCATTTCCCTCCTTCATGTCTTCCCAAACCCACAAATCCGCCTTGGACAGTCGTTGCAAGGTAGACTATTCAGCATTTTTATGAAAGCCTTCTTTTGTGCCATTGAGTGTTGTTGTGCCATCTAATGGTATTGTGGAACATGGCATATTGTTGTCTTGGCTTGTATTCATCAACATCTTATCATGGTCTTCCGTAATTGCTTCATTCCCCCTTCTTTGGGAGGAATTGCCCACAATTCCACATCCCCTAAGGAGTCAAATCCTCTATATTGGAGGTGGAGGAAATACCACATTCTTCGGACAAGTCGATCTCGCATGCATTATCTCTATGTTGCTCTGTTATTCGGAATGGTCTCATTGCCCTGAGCAATAATTTATTCCTCCTAAGGTGAGGAAATCCTTTCTTCTTGAGTTGTACCAAAACAAACACTAGTGGAAAAAACGACATTTGCTGCGGTTTTTTTACCAGTATAGGCTGCGGTTTTAGCTCGCAGCACTTATTGTAGCTGCTCTGTTATTCGGAATGGTCCCATTGCCCTGGGCAATAATTTATTCCTCCTAAGTTGAGGAAATCCTTTCTTCTTGAGTTGTACCAAAACAAACACTAGTGGAAAAAACGACATTTGCTGCGGTTTTTTTTACCAGTATAGGCTGCGGTTTTAGCTCGCAGCACTTATTGTAGCTGCAAATGAGTTTTTTTTATATGCTGCGGTCCTAAAAACCGCAGCTGATAGTGTGTTTTAGAAAACAAAACAAAATTAATTGCTGCGGACATAAAGAATCGCAGCAAATACTTCCTTTTTTTTATTTTTATTTTGTCTTCTTCTTTATGCATTGAATCAGTGTAGTCTTCTTCTTCAACCAAAATAATCAGTGATATAATCTTTATGAATGCTTAACCAAAATCAAACAATAATCGGTGAATATCAAACAAAAACCAAAATAATTCCATTAGATTATAAGTATTATTACATTATCAGTGTTACATTAATCATGCTTAACAAAAATTGAAAATTGAAAAATAAAAATAAAAATCAAACAAAAATCGAAAAACAACAAAAATAAATACATGAAATCAAACAAAAATCGAAAAAAATGCTAGATGTAAATCTTCAATCTTGAACACCAACCCACAAATCTTGAATCAAATATTGAACATCTTCAATCTTAAATCAAATCTTGAACAGCAACCCAGAAATCTTGAATCCAAACTTGGAGAACGAAATCAAAAATCGAAATCAAAAATAGAAAAACAACTTCAAGAACGAACTTCAAGAACAAGAATGAATATTCAAGAACATCAAGAACGAATTTACAGAAATTAAACTTAAATTACCATGTAATACTTCAAAGTTTGCAGATCTGAAAACTTGATTTTTTAGAAATTAAACATAAATTGCCATTGATGGAATTAAAAAAACAACAATCTTAACCACTTTTGGGAATTTCAAAATTAAAAATAATACCTGAAATGGAATTAAAGGTGGTTTCGTATGGTGGTGTACGTACGTTCAAAGTTCACGGTGGGCGGTGGCGGTTGATGGCTTGGCTTCACGGTAAAACTGCAGCAGTGGCGAAGGGGTTAATGGTGGGCATCTGGGTTTTAGGGATTTGGTCATGGGTGGTAATAAGTATACTGTTTTGGGAGATTTGAGAGGGCAAGTATAAACTTTTTTTTAATGAATTAAGAAGAGGAAGTTTAGAAATAGCAAAAAGAGGCGCATAAGTCTTCTGATTTAGAAGGCGCCTAGCTAGGATTTTTAATGTCTATTGGGCCTGGACTTGTTTAATTCATTTTAAAATTGTTTTTTAAAGTCTATTGGCTGCGGTCAAAGAGAAAAACCGCAGCCTATTTATTTTTTGGGATTATTTGCTGCGGTTTTTCTAAAAACCGCAACTTATGTATAATTATTTTTTTCGCGATATTTTTCTTCTATTTTAAGCTGCGTCTTTGAACAACCGCAGCCTATGTCTCGCAGCCAATGACTTTTTTTCCACTAGTGAAAGTCTCTCACTTGAAATTGTTTACTCCTCTTCAATCCCTTGTCATCTCTACGTTGGTATCTAGCATTGGTCTCCACAATATTCAATTGGATTTGTTTGTGAATTTTGAACAAACTCCCAGCTTGTCCACGGGCATTATAGTTGCATCTGTCATTAAGAGAATCAGTTAGTGTAAAAGGAAATAACGGATTCATTTCATAAACACATTCAAAGGGTGAGTATGTTGTGCTACAACTAGGACTTCTGTTGTAGGCAAACTTTGCATGGCATGTAGTGCCAAACAGTCTCCACAAGGTGTTCCAAAAGGAACTTACCAATTTGCTATCCCTATTTGATTTTATGGTTTTAGGGACCCCATGCAACCTCACAACCTCTGCAAAGTATAACCTAGCTGTGGTTTGTGCATCCTTAACCTTTGTATGCTATGAAATGATCTAATTGACCTATGTGTTCGATCACCTTGGTACAATCTTTTCTACTAATAAGATGAACAGGTTGTTTGGTTTTAGGAGGAGGAATGGACTTGTGAGGTGGTAATGGAATTAGGTCTTTCAACTTGCCCTCATGTCTTAAGGTGTAGATATTGGTGTAACCATCATGAGTCACTCTTTTGTCAAATTGCCATGGTCTACCCAACAAGATGTGACAAGCACTCATGTCAAGAACATCACACAATATCTAATCTTTGTAGGATCCGATAGTCAAAGACACTAGACACTGTTTCCCTACTGATCCACTAGCTTTATTGTCCAACCATTTTAGCTTATAAGGGTGGGGGTGGGTTTGAGTCTTCAATTTCAGTTCTTGAACTAAGTCTTGACTCACGCAATTAGTCTCACTCCCCCCGTCAATGATCAGGTCACAAAGCTTCTCATTCACCCAACACTTGGTCTGAAAAATATTCTCTCTTTGGTCAGACTTTTTTCCCTTAGGTGTGGAATGAAAACTTCTCCTAATCACTAAAGCTGTATGCCCTTCCTCCTCTGGGTATAAGGCTTCCCTCTCCAACTCAGAGTCATACTCATAAGTAGTGACCTCCCCTGTCTCCTTAATGATATAAGTACCATCTGGATCTTCATCCTCTGTGACAGTACTCCTCTCTTCCTCTCTACCGTTAATGCTTACCAGGATGGTTCTAGGTCTCTCCTTACTCCTAATGTCTTCCCATTCAGCTAATGTGAAAGCTCTATTGTTAGGGCAATTGGCTTTAAAGTGCCCATGTCCATGACACTTAAAACAAACTACATCCTTAATTGGAGTCACTCCTTTACTCTTGGTTTCATGACTGGGAATTAGACCTGGGAAAATTTGATCCGATCCGAAAATTGACCCGGGACCCGACCCGTAAAAACCCGAACCCGACCGATCCGAAAGAGACTTAACCCGAAACATGACCGACCCGATAATTACACGACCGAAAATGACCCGACCGGCAACCGACCCGACCGAACCGTTTTGACAGGTCTAATGTCAATTTTTAGAGTAATCTCAATGTTAGAATTCATTTCAAATAAAATTTTTGTTTTCAACTTATCTAAACATATTGACTATATCATTTTAACCTTAAAACTCATTAATAATCTTAAAAAATACGCAATTAACTTCTTTTTATCCATCGTAATTATTATTGTTTAAAAAAAGGACGTTATAATCATCTTAATTGAATACATATATCTTGTTAAATCAGTCAAATGAGTTTTTTGTTCTTCTACATTTCAGTAAGCAAATCGATATAATTTATAAGAACGTTTTGCACATTTAAATCAGTCAAATGAGTTTTGCAAATCGATATATCTTGTTAAATCAGTCAAAGGACGTTTTGCTCTATACATAGAGATTTAAAGTTTAGACAACGAACGTCGTTATTACTGATTTCTTATAACTTGAATTCAATCACATATAAGGCTTTAATACCGTGTTAATTGATATGTGGATTAATGTCATAGGGATGAGAAATAGTTTTTTTATTAAAAAAGCTTCATAAATAATAAAATATGAGAAAATCATTTTTTTAAATTTCATAAGTCATAACCCGTTGGGTCAACCCGACCAACCCGGAACCGAGAGTGACCCGATCCGAAAATGATCCGATCCGAGAATGACCCGACCATAAAATGACCCGACCGAAAGTGACCCGACCCGTAACCCGACCGACCGACCGTTTTCCCAGGTCTACTAGGAATAGGTCTAGAAGGTGCTGTAGTACTCTCACTTCGGGTGGTCATAGGCTGGCTAGGTCTGTTCCCAGATGTGGTCATAATATGTGAGGTCCACTTCTTAGCGTATTGTTCTAATAGGAGTGCATGTTCCCCTGCTCAAGCCACTGTCAAATTAGGTATAAGGGAAAGTTTCATTCTAAGGTCCTCTCTTAACCCTCCCGAAAATTTCCCAACTCTCATATCCTCAGAATCATTGACGTCACATAACACAGACAGCTTTTCCCACTCTTGGATGTATTGGGCTACAGTCTTATTTCCTTGATTAAGGGTATTCCATTTCATGGACAACTGTTGCGTGTAGTTACTAGGCACATACTTTCTCCTAAGTTTCTTTTTCAATTTCCCAGGAGTTGATCTTTTCTTTGCCCTCCCTAGTTCGTTGCCTCTGAATCCCTTCTAACCAAATGGCAGCTAATTTGGTGAGTTTAACCTTGGCCATCTTATACTGCTTATCCTCTGGGGTCTCCCTATATTCAAAGTTGTTAGAATATTACGAGATATTCTATGAGATATTCACGGGATTATTTATAGTCATAGAATAATCTAGATATTATTCTTAGCCTCAATTTAGGCAATTGTATATTTCTGTAATATTGCTTATATAGGAAGTTTAGGAGTATGTCATGTATATATATACCTACTCAGCTGTGGAGATGAATAACACAGTAATTACAAAACCCAAAATCTGTGTTTTACCTTTAATCTTGGTATCAGAGCAGCAACGATTCTGAGTCGTTTTTGCTGTCTCATCATCTACCAAACACATACCTGTTAAAAATCAAAAAACCAGAAAACATGGAAACTGATTCTAAAACCATCATAAGCCCAGAACAGCCCGTAACCATGGGACAACTTATGCAACTGTTTTCACAGTTCAACCCCAACAAGTTGCCAACAGAAACCGGAACAAATCCTCAAACCGTATGTTTGACAGAGAAACTCAACCATCAGAATTACACAGCTTGGTCCAGGTTGATGCACCTTGCCATTAAGAGTCGGGATCGGCTCAATCATATCATCGCCGAACCACCGACTATAGAAGACCCGGCGTACAGCCAGTGGACCCGGCGCGATTCCATGGTCATTTCATGGATTCTCGAAAACATTGACAGAAATCTGGTGAATCAGTTTCTAGACTTTCCCACAGCAAAAACTTTGTGGGAAGGAATCGAAACCCTGTACAGTAGTGGAAGAGACGGGTTACAAATTTTTGATCTAACGGTCAAAACAAACAAAATGACGCAAGGAAATGATACTGTGGAAGACTACTACAGTAAACTTATTGCTTTATGGCAGGAGATAGACAGAAGGCAGCCTAACCCCATAAAAGATCCAAATGACATTGTTACATATAATTGGATAATCCAAGAAAACCGATTATATCAATTTTTAGCAGGAGTGGATGAAACCTTTGACAAGGATAAACGAGATCTGCTCATCAGAGACCCCCTTCCATCAGTAGAGGAGGCTTATGCGAGTATAAGGAGAGAAGCAACGAGGCGTGGGATTATGAAATCCACCTCGGATCTGGACTCAAATGGCGTAGGAGGAGGATTTACTGTCAGAGGCAAAACTTACCGTAAAGGGGATGATCGTAGCCACCTCAAGTGCACCCACTGTGGCGGCACTAGACACACAAAGGAGGAGTGCTTCAAGCTTGTGGGCTACCCTGAATGGTGGCCCGACACCAAGAAGAAAGGAGGCAGAAATGGTCGATATGATGACAGATTAGGCAAGGCTGCCATGGCGGATGGAAGAGAAGAGGAAGGAGTAGCCCTTAATACTGATACAGGTATGGAAGAGGAAGAGAGAGAGTTTCTCTCTCTTGGCGGCACACAAATGAAACAGCTAGGGTTGAGTAACAAATCTCAAGTGGGCCGGCTTTTTATAAGGAAAAAGGGGGCCCCACTTGCTCTTCTTTATTTTATAATTCTCATGCTTTATCTGTTTGTGGTCGAGGTTGGATATTTGACTGTGGCGCTACTAATACAATGTCGTTTGATCCTAATGATTTTTTAGACTTTGATAAACCGAAAAAACACTTAATAAAAACGGCTAATGGGGAAAGAATTGCAGTTAAAGGGGCTGGGGCTATTTCACTCACAAATAACCTCACTTTAAAGAATTGTTTATTTGTTCCGGAACTTTCCCATAAGCTGTTATCGGTTAGTCAGTTAACGAGGGATCTAAATTGCATTGTTATTATGAAGCCTGACTATTGTGTTGTGTACGATGCTCAGACGGGCAAAATTATTGGGCGTGGTATTGAGAAAGGTGGACTGTACTTTCTGGAGGAGGAGATTCAACAAGGCAAAGCTACTCTTGTTCGTGGGTCAGACGAAGAAAAATTATGGACTTGGCATTGGCGATTGGGACATCCGTCTTTTGGGTACTTGGAGAAACTATTTCCTACTTTAGTTAAGAATAAACCTGTTTTGCGATGTGAGACTTGTATTTTGGCGAAAAGTCACAAACATTCTTATCATAGTAGTTTAAATAAAGCCGATGTTCCTTTTATGCTTATAAATTCTGATGTTTGGGGTCCAGCTCCCGTAGCTGGCATTTTTGGTTATTTATATTATGTGGTTTTTATTGATGATTGCACCCTCATGAGTTGGATTTATTTTCTTAAACACAAATCTGAGGTTTACAATGTGTTTGTCGATTTTTATAATATGGTGTGCACTCAATTTCAAGCCCAACCCCGTATCCTTCGTTCCGATAATGGTCGTGAATATGTGAATTCGAATATGAAAGATTTTTTTGCGACCAAAGGCCTTTTCCATCAAACATCTTGTCCCGATACACCCCAACAAAATGGAGTAGCCGAACGGAAAAACAGGACCTTACTTGAAATGACTCGTGCCCTTATGCTAGAATCCTGTGTTCCCACCTTTCTTTGGCCCGAAGCAATAGCAACTGCAAACTACCTTACCAACCGACTACCCACAAAAAACCTCAACTACAAAACTCCTATCCACACCTTTCAAACCTTTTATCCCTTACCTTTTTCCCACTCACTACCACCTCGTATATTTGGGTGCACAGTATACATTCATCATCATAAGCGGGTGCGTACCAAGTTTGAGCCAAGAGCTGGAAAGTGTGTATTTGTGGGGTATGGGAGAAACCAAAAGGGATATCGGTGCTATGATCCGGTTACACGACAGATACAGACTACTATGGATTGTGACTTTATTGAGGACCAGTTTCACTATCGCCATCCTCGATGTCAGGGGGAGATGATAGATGACGATCTCAGATGGCTCATTAGCTCGATCCAAGTTCAAAATGACCCAAAAGAACAAGTAGGTGAAGCAACTGAATCTCCTCTCACAGCATCACAGCCTCCGATTTCATCTCCATTACCAATTCCGTCTGATCATCAGGTTAGTAGTTTTGATAACAGTCATGATATTTTGGATGATACACCAATACATGAGACTGAGGTTGCAGGAGTTGAGGAGATATCTAGTGAGACACAGGAGAGTAGGGAACAACCTTATGTGTTACCCCCGAGATCAACACGAGGTGTTCCCCCGAGGAGATATGATCCATACTTTGAGGCAAGGAGATCTAGGTATCCAATTGATAATGCAGGTGAAGGGAATTTATCTCAGAGTGCTGTGGCCTTTAACGCCTCTCTCTACAGCACTGAACTTCCAGAGACTGTTGAGGAAGCTCTTGCCACCGATCATTGGCGCAAGGCAATGGAAGATGAGATTGATGCTCTGAAGAAGAATGGAACATGGGAAAAGTGTGCTCTTCCGAGAACCAAGAGAGTTGTGGGATGCAAATGGGTCTTTACGGTGAAGTACAAGGCTGATGGAAGTATGGAAAGGTATAAGGCACAGTTGGTTGCAAAAGGGTATACGCAGACTTATGGGGTTGATAACTCAGAGATGTTTTCTCCAGTAGCCTAGCTCGATACTATTAGGGTTCTCTTTAGCATTGCTGCAAACCTACACTGGTCCCTTCATCGGTTCGATGTTAAGAACGCCTTTTTGCATGGAGAGTTACAGGAAGAGGTGTACATGGAGGCTCCACCAGGGTTTACTTCAGAGTTCTCAGACAGAGAAGGGTGCAGATTGAGAAAGGCTCTATATGGGTTAAAACAGTCTCCTAGAGCATGGTTTGGGAGGTTCACATCTGCTATGAGACGCTTTGGTTATCGACAGAGTCATTCAGATCACACATTGTTTCTGAAGAAACAAAGGGGGAAAATAACTTGTTTGATAATTTATGTGGATGATATGATAATCACAGGTGATGATAAAGCTAAGATTGAGAATTTGAAGAGGAGATTGTTCCAGGAGTTTGAAATGAAGGACCTTGGGAGGCTCAAATACTTCTTGGGGATTGAGGTTCTAAGATCAAATAAAGGAATCTTCATCTCCCAAAAGAAGTATGTGTTGGATCTGCTAGCTGAGACAGGGATGATGGACTGCAAACTTGTTGAAACTCCTATGGTAGTGAATCATGGATTACAGATACTCGAAGGCGCTGAATTTGCAGATGGTATGAAGTATCAGAGGTTGGTAGGGAAACTGATCTACCTTGCTCATACTAGACCGGACATTGCATATGCTGTAGGTGTTGTTAATCGATTCATGCATAAGCCACAGGTGCAACACATGGAGGCAGTTTTCCGCATCTTGAGATACTTAAAGGGGACTCCAGGGAGAGGTGTTCTGTATCAGAAAAATGGACATCTAGATCTTGCTGCATACACAGATGCAGACTGGGCAGGTGACAGAGATGACAGGAAGTCTACATCAGGTTACTTCACTCTGGTTGGAGGCAATTTGGTGACTTGGAGAAGTAAGAAGCAAAAGGTTGTTGCTCTATCTAGTGCAGAAGCAGAATTCAGAGGAGTAGCAAAGGGAATACAAGAAGTTTTATGGCTTCGAAAATTGTTAGCTGATCTTGGTTTTCCACCTAAGGGGAGCTGTAACTTGTATTGTGATAACCGTGCTGCTATTAATATTTCAGAAAACCCGGTTCAACATGATCGAACCAAGCATGTAGAGGTGGATCGTCACTTTATAAAGGAGAAGCTCGAGAATGACATTATGAAGTTGCCCCATGTAAAATCTGAGGATCAGCTCGCAGACATACTCACTAAAGCAGTTGGTACACAGTGGTTTGATGATGTTCTAAGCAAGTTGTGTATCGGAGACCCGACGACTCAACTTGAGGGGGAGTGTTAGAATATTACGAGATATTCTATGAGATATTCACGGGATTATTTATAGTCATAGAATAATCTAGATATTATTCTTAGCCTCAATTTAGGCAATTGTATATTTCTGTAATATTGCTTATATAGGAAGTTTAGGAGTATGTCATGTATATATATACCTGCTCAGCTGTGGAGATGAATAACACAGTAATTACAAAACCCAAAATCTGTGTTTTACCTTTAATCAAAAGTAACTCTCAAGACTAGACTCCCAATCAATATAGTCCTCGGGATTTAACGATTGCCCTGTAAACTCAGCTACATCAACTCTAAGACTTTTATCCTCATAGTTCCTATTGGTATTGTTTCCATCTTGATTAGGTGCCCTAAACTCAGCAAACCCTCGAAGTGCAGCACTACTTTATGTGCTTATATGTCAAATGTCACACAAATCAAATGGAACAATTATTTTTTGAAGTTTACTGTATAAGAACTAAAAGCAATCAAGAGGGTCACCAAATTTAGAATCATGTCCAGCCACTATTTTCAACACAGCAAAAATAGTAATGTTCTTAGTTAATGTGGAACTTTTTGCTTTTTGATCTAACCGTCGAAGTGCAGCACTACTGATGCTAGCAAGGATTAACACTTAAACAAGGACTCCAAATGCAAAATTAGCAATAGAAGCAAAACACGCAGGGAGTGCACGAATTTTTCTTATTATTTTTTTTTTTTTGACAGCACCAATGTGTGTTCCTTTTAGCAATTTCCAACCTGTTTTTCTATTATGTTTCAACCTGTACTCTATTCTTATCTTATGGTTTCTGATTTGATTCAATGTGCAATCAAAATTAATACACGCAATAGACAAGAACGGAAACAGCAAGATGCAATCACAATCAAAATCTCAGAAAACAACTTTTGAAATTCAACACTATGGGCAGGTTACCTATTATGATTTTTTCCTTTGTTTTGAATCATGAGCAACCACTAGGGATGATGGAAAAGATACACAAATATGAACTCAAAAGCATAAACAGCAATGGGAGAAAATACAAGGAAAGTGCAGCAATTGTGCATACACGTTTTTGGACAGCCAAAATTAATGCAAACTGAGTATTCTAAAATTTAATGCTCCTGTTTGGATTTAATTGAGTGCAAAAATCCATGATAATTCCCACCACAAGTAAAACACGCAAGAATTGGTGCCAAGATGTACCAACAGTAATAGAGAAAAAGGAAAAAAGTGGGATGCACGAATTGGTACAACAATGGTGCAATCAATCCCTGACAGCCACAGTTTTTGTCAAGATTTACTTGAAAAACAAACAAAAATACTTACCCCTGCTGTGCACTCAAAATCAAGGCTGATAAATTATTTTAAAGAACAAGGCTAGAACAATGTTTTCCACAAAATTCAACAAACTTACGAAAAAAATAAAAGAAGAAAAAAATTCAAAAATGCCGCAAGAGTATTCTTGTTTCTGAGAGGAATTCAAGAAGGCTACTGTTTTCATTCCATATTGGACAATTAGTTCCAAAACAAAAACAACTACAAGAAAAGACTCACACCACGAGTACTAGGAATGTAAACAAACAAAATTGGAAAGATCTCACCAATGCACACGCGTTTTTTGGCCAGAAATTCTTCAAAACTGAACTTCTTGATTTGTGTGTGTGCGCGTCCTTTTGGCCCTTCCACGAACGTGCTCTAATACCAATTGGAGTGAATTTGGGATGGAGGATCTTTATTGCAATGTAGAGAAAAAGCCCGGCCCTTGATTCCTCACAAATTGATAGCCAACACGTCCCAAATACAATCAAAACAGTGGTTGTCTTCACAGAATCAGAAACAATGCTATAAGGGTGATTCTTGGATTGACAGACTTGGATCTTTGATCACCCAAGGCCAACAATCCCCTAAAACAACCAAGGACTACTCTTAGATGCAATAGATGAGGATCTTGTACTACTCAAGATCGTTGAATGTACATACACAATCAAGAGAGACAAAGGAATTAAAAATCCAATGACTAATTTGTTATGCAAAACTCAAAAACTAATTTGCATACATGTTTTGGCTCATATTTATAGGCCTAAGACATGAGGAGAACACACTAAGACAATTGGGAATGCAAAATAACAACTTATAACGGCTAACTACACGTGCTAAACATGTGCCACTTAAAAGGAACCAAAATAACAGCAATTTATTTATGCACACGCTGTCTGACCCGACTTGCGGCTGTGCGACCTTGAACCTCGATTTTTGATGTCTTCTCATGCTTGTTAGGGCTCTTTTAAGGCGTTGCTAGAATCTCCCTAGTGTAAAGATTCCATTCTTGTCTTTTAACCCATCGTGGACAGCTTGGTTAGCCCTGCACAACCCGCGAAAGGACGGCTGGTCGCACGATTCATGGTGCACGTTTCTGACAGCAGTTCTGACGAATGGGCGACCTTGTGCCATGCTTTTAATTACCCTCTCGTGCTTGAAAACGGTCTTCCAATGGCTTGATGGAAAGATCCTAGTGCATAGATTCCATTTATGCCCTTTGAGTCTTCCATAGACCTTTGCTCAATGCTATACAATGCCAAAAAGGTCGAGGGGTCAGCAACCCATTGAACTGCTGTTGTGCGTGTTTTGACAGCTTTAGTTGACGATTGTTGACCTTCACTTCACTTTCTTGGGCTTCTCTTGTGATGGTGAGGAGGCTCTTAGGATCTTTATTGGAAAACCCATGTGCAGAGATGTCATTTCCCTCCTTCATGTCTTCCCAAACCCACAAATCCGCCTTGGACAGTCCTTGCAAGGTAGACTTTTCAGCATTTTTATGAAAGTCTTCTTTTGGGCCATTGAGTGTTGTTGTGCCATCTAATGCTATTGTGGAACATGGCATTGTGTTGTCTTGGGTTGTATTCATCCACATCTTATCATGGTCTTCCGTAATTGCTTCAGAACACCATGGAGACAAGAGCAAGGTAAAATCATGCGTAAAATATGCAAAAGGCAATATAAAACGCGAGACATGACACTAGAATGAGGAGATAAATTTGCTCTAAAACGAGCACATAACCTCCCCCAAGATAAACCTTTTCTAGTACCTAGCAAAGAGACAAGGTAGGAAAGACATGAAAGCTCAGGGCGTCCAAAAACAAACTAAACTACAAAAACGGAACTAAACTACGAAAAGTATAAACCTAAAACTCACTATCGTAGGAATCACGGTCGCACTTAGCACGTACGACAAGCCCTTTAATCCTCAAGGTCTCCCAATGATGACGAGTAAGGTCTCGTGAGGGTTTTAAGAAGAAGACCCACAAATCCAAAGCAAACAAACATGGTGAGAGGAAATCAAAACAATACAAGCTGTGCATGAGCAAAACTTTTCCCTAGCCATAGGTGTGCAAGTATAATGGTCTCAATAGAGCGCAATACCCAAGAGAATCACCAAATCCACAAACTCGAGATCGCTAGAGTGAGCTACATCACAGGCTATGCCACCCACTACCTAGAGAGGTCACAAGTCTATGCTCCCCGGGTTATTTCTCAATATATGTGAGAAACATGAAATGGCGCTCATGTGTTAGATTATGGTTCATGTTTCGCTCATAATCAACCGACTAAAGATGAGTCGAGAATCAAACACATAATAGGGTGCACCATGTTTGACATGGCGCAGGTCTTCAATATTTCGGCTTGAGTGCACACGCTTGAATATGGCTAAGAATAAGGAGATCAATACAAGTTACAAAAGAGGACAAATAATAGCTTATAATTAGAGGTAATTAGATTGTTCTTGTATTTGTAAAAATAGGCATGTGAGTTTTTAATTAGTCATATGATTATTTGTGTTTTTAAAAGCCATGTGCTAGGCATGTGCTACTTTTGTCTTATGCCTATATAAAGGGCCATTTAATCATTGTAATATTGAAATTTTGATGATTAATAAAACCTATGTTTTAAAGAGAACTTCTCTTTGAAATAAAAGTGTGAGTGAAGGACTTTTCCTTGTCCATCCAAATTGTGAGTGAAGCAAATTGGGAAAGATAAGAAACCTTAAAAAATCAAGGGGGTGAACCAAGATTTGATTAGGAGGATATAAATTTGTTTTGGTGAGTAAAGCCTACAAGATCACATCCAAGATTAGAGAAATCTAATCATATCTTTGTTGTTTTTAGTAGTTTCTTGAAGGGCCTTTGTATTTCTGCAAACAACCCAATTTGGCCTCATCATCGGGTCAAATTTGGTGCAACTTGGTACCAGAGTCATAAGTCCTTGTGGGGTGAATATTTCAATTGGTTTTGATGAGAAACAATAGCCAAGAGTGGCAAAAACGAAAGGGTACAGAATCTGTCCGAAACTGACAGAATTTTGGGTCGAAAACAGAAGCGTTTTGGAGATCGTAATGTTATCTTTTTTCAAAACTGTTTTAATGGGGTATGCCTTATTAAGTTAGCAAACGTTTGGAGTTGGAATTATTGGAATTGGTTGAGTAGTAAAGGAGATATGCATTTTTCTTTACAACTTGGGCAGCTTGGTAAGTTCTCTTCACAAACCTATCAAGATCCTTTTATTTTGCGCCCATCTTTCACCAAATTATCAATAAGTATCCCATAAACATTAGAACATATCATTTGTTCATCATTTCATCATTTTTGTAGCTTTCTTGAATGACCCATTGATTGCTTATTTTGCCTTCAGTGTATGCTTTATTTTTCCTTCGTATGAAGGGCTTTTTCATTGTTTCTTTTTTTTCATTTTTCTTCATTTTGAGTCTATTTATTCGTAGGGCTTTTTGTTTAGCCCTTGGATTTTTGAAAAAAACAGTTATGCCTATTTGTTTGACGAAAGGTCACAAAACACAATCAGATTGCACGTTTGGATGAAATTTGAGATTGTGATCAAACTAGGCCACGTATTTGAGTTTTTTTCACTTGGAAGTGTTTGTAGACATCTTGGACTTTATTGTCACCAATTTCTATCAATAATTGAGGTGGTTTGGTCGGGTATACAGTAGCAAAAATTTCATACAATTTTCTGAAATTGTGTTGTATGGTTCTGTTTTGTTTTATGTTTTCTTGTGCACAAAATTTTTCCAAATTTTATTTTTTTTGTCGTCATTGTTTTCACTCTTTTCCTTACTCTTACACATTATTTTTTTGAGAGAATCTTGAGTCTTAGGAGATGAAATCATCATGGGCAAAAATAAATAAGGCATTTGATAAACAAAAAAAAGAGGCCCTAGCTTGTGAAGTCTATAAAATTGAACTTGAATCATGGTGGAATGAGGAAAAAAGACTTAGAAGGGAACAAGTGGCGACTATACATGAGGATGATTGGTTCTCGTATGAGCATTATAATGAGCAATTGGTGGAGATTTATAGTCAACTAAGACGCGTTAGTAGAGCAATTTTTCTTTTTGAACAGAAAATGAAATTTCAACAAAAATTGCAAGAACAATATGGTGATTTGAGGATAGTGGTTGTTCATGAATATATTCCTGATATTGATCCAATTAGGATTAAATTGCAGATTAAAAGTAAGCATGTTGACTCACAAATTCATATCACACCAATGGTTCCTTCTCATGATGACATTCAAGAACCATGCAAAGAAGAAGTTGTTCAAGGATCTTGTGAAGAGGTTGTTGAGACATCTGGTGTTGAAATTGTTCATGATCTTGAAGAGATAGTTGAGACATCTTGTGTTAAAATTGTTCATGATCTTGAAGAGGTAGTTAAGACATCTTGCATGGAGGATGTTTGTTAATTCATATCCAAAATTGACGGTTCTTTTACATATGGAGCAAGCTAGTAAGCATGGGTTTACCAAGGTGAATTTTGCACTTGAAAAATCACCCCTGATGGATTTTGTTCATGTTAATGAATTTGTTGAATCTAACCCTACGAAAAATCGAGGTCGAATTTTTTCTAAGAAGGGGAGAATGCAACAAATCAAATGGAGTCTTGGTAAGACAAACAAGCTAATCACCTTGGTAAGCTTGTTTAATATATGGATTTGGCTCATCATCCGAATACGGGCTGGAGCTTTCACCAACACAGGTTGGGCGAATATGCATAACATTATTTTATAGTTTAGTTGATGTGTTGGTGCAAAAGATAACCTACGATTTCAGTATGTATGTGGTCAAATGTGGTGCATTTGTATGTGATTATTGTTGTGAGCCAAGACATCATAGCGCTTAAGAATTGACGACAATTCTTTTCTAAGAAGGGGAGTTTGCACCATGTTTGACATGGCGCAGGTTTTCAATACTTCGGCATGAGTGCACACGCTTGAATATGGCTAAGAACAAGGAGATCAATACAAGTTACAAAAGAGGACAAATAATAGCTTATAATTAGAAGTAATTAGATTGTTCTTGTATTTGTAAAAATAGGCATGTGAGTTTTTAATTAGTCACATAACTATTTGTGTTTTTAAAAGCCATGTGCTAGGCATGTGCTACTTTTGTCTTATGCCTATATAAAGGGCCATTTACTCATTGTAATATTGAGATTTTGATGATTAATAAAACCCATGTTTTATAGAGAATTTCTCTTTGAAATAAAAGTGTGAGTGAAGCACTTTTCCTTGTCCATCCAAATTGTGAGTGAAGCAAATTGGGAAAGATAAGAAACCTAAACAAATCAAGGGAGTGAACCAAGATTTTATTAGGAGGATATGAACTTGTTTTGGTGAGTGAAGCCTACAAGATCACATCCAAGATTAGAGAAATCTAATCATATCTTTGTTGTTTTTAGTAGTTTCTTGAAGGGCCTTTGTATTTCCGCAAACAACCCAATTTGGCCTCATCATCGGGTCAAATTTGGTGCATATCATATCTAACTCCAGCATAGAACAAGCTAAGTGGACCAAGTCGAACAGGTTAGCGAAGGTTTGTAATGTTGGCTTAGGGTTAAGGTGGGATACATTTTGGATGTGCAGCTAAGTAGAGGATAACAAGTGACCCTAAAAAAAACACCCACAAACATAACGTCATGAATCAATGAATATCATATCCAACTACCATCAATAAACCAATAATCTCATGTAATAATGAACTCTATCATCAAACACCATAAAAATGTAAATCTCATAATAACATGTGTTTCCAAGCTCATCTCCCAAAATGAAATATTGACCTCATCAATCAAATAGATATATGTATAAAACTCACTAAAGAACAAGAGAGAGGTCTGCTCAACCAAAGAATGTGTATAAATAATCACTATGTAGGCACTAGAGGATGAAGTGAGAAACAATAAGAGCTGGATACGAAATGAATAGAGTCATACAAACCAACAACCATAATATCATAACCAAAAACACACAATCACTGTAGCACACAACAACCCCGCCATCACTAAGTTATCCTCCAGGTAAGAAGAGGGACAATTTGGCTCATGTGGAGGCTAAACAATGCGGCTACAAAAGAATAGGAAAAGGCAAAAACTTAGCTTATCCTAATGGCAAATTACGTTCAAGGTAGGCTATTTGGCTATGTAGCTCAATTCTAGTGAACGTGTTATCATCCTTGGTCTCAAGAAAAGCCGAATGTACTGGAGAAGAACCGACATAATACTTAGATCCCTTAACTAGCACTCAAAATGAATGGAGCTTGCAAAGAGTCCAAGAAGGCTCAATCCTTACAGGTTAATCGAAATGCGCCTCTAAAGGTAGACATCCAAGCCACCAACCAAGCAAACCTAGCTCCCCCAACCTATGTGGAAAACGGTCAGACTCTAGGGCCCAAAACAGGCACAAGGCTAAGGAAATACGACTTTGCATAGGACCACATATGTGCCCAATAGAAGCTTTCATGCTAGTCTCACAACTCAACCATTTATTGAAAGCAAGGATAAAACACAACTATACAACTTAAACATGAACTATACAAACTAGGTGAAACAAAAGCTAAACAAGAACTAAACACGAGAAAAACTAAAAGAAAAACTAAACCATAGCTACAATAATGTGAATCTTTCAGGATTTTGAAAGCATAAGCGCATCCTCCCCCAAGCTAGCTCAAGAGCCTTCTCTGCGATGGGGAAGGCGAAAGCAAAACAAAAGAACAAAAGATAGGCATTATTGGAACTAAAGAAGTATAAACAACATCAAACATCGGGTTATCTCCCGCTAGTACTTTTGTTTAACGTTGTTAAGTTCGACCCTGCTAACCACCAGCTCAGACAGAAAATGAAAAGCTAGATAAAGAAACATACTTAAGCTAGGAGCGAACTCACTCCTAGCATCACCATCACATCGAACATGGTGACCCAAAACTCTCCACCTCGTAGCAGTGACGGAGGTAAGCAATGTAGAATCGGGGCAACCCAGAGGGATATTCGAACACGGGGCTCCCCCAAGCCAAGGTGGAGCCATCTTCTCCTTTTTGTACTCCTTTTTCTTTCTTTTTTTCACCCGCTTCCTTTTGCGGGGTTGCTTGTCAACACTATCAACTTCATCATCATCTTTGTCATACACAAGAACAAACCTCTTCTCTCCCTCATCATCATCATCCTTCTTCTTCTCTTCATCAAAAAACTTTACCACATCATCATCATAAATCACCGCATCCTCATGCATTTAGTCTTTAAGAACATCAAGCGCCCAATCTTATCACCGTGAAAATCATCCACAACATCTAGAGAGTATAGTTGCTCGACCATGGGCTCCTTTGAAGACTTAGCAAAGCCAAAAATTGCTAGCTCTTGGGCTACCTGATGTGCTCGTTTTAGTGCACATTTATTTCCTCATTTTAGTGTCGAGTCTCGCGTTATATATCGGTTTTTACACATCTTACGTATGATTTTACCTTGATCTTATCTCAATGGTGGTTTAAGGTGTTTTAAGGAGTTTTCAAGGTGTTTTCGTTGCGTACGAGATTTTGACACTTGAATCGAAGATGAGACACGCGTTTCGAGGCATTCACAAGCATCCCGAGTCGTTCCCTAAAGCGTTACAAAGTCCGGAGATCATTTGGGGCTTGAATGAAAGTGCAAGTAAGCAAAAGAAGACCCATTCGGCCGAAGCCTTGATTCACTCGGTCGAATGGATGGGCAGCTACTATGTTTAAGCCTCCTATTCTTCTGGAAATGTCGAATGAAGCAAAAGGGTACATTCGGGCGAATAAAGGGTACATTCGGGCGAATGAAGGATACATTCAGGCGAATGGATCTAGTTTGTGTTTGGTTTAACTTTTAAGATTCTAGAAACCCCGAATGGGGTACATTCGGGCGAATGAAGGGTACATTCGGTCGAATGCCTATTAAAATCAGCGATATGTTTTTCTTCGCAAGCCTATTCCACGTAGGATCTTTTAGGGTTTTTACCCCCACTTTGTACAGCCTATATAAAGGGCGTTTTTCTGAATGTAAAGCTCATGACTTGATTGGGAGTAACCCTCCCTCTCTTGTTCATCAACTCTTAATGCTTTTCTCTCTATTTTTGCCATAGCTTAGTTTTATGCTTTCCTTTATGTTTTGTTCTTCATTTCTACACTCTCATTTATGTATGTTCTCTTTATTTAATGCTTTCATTTATGCTTTCAATTATTGCTTTTCTAGTGTAGACTTTAATGCTTTCTTGTTCTTCATTTCATTTAATGCTTTTATGTCTTTTGTTCCTTTAATGCTATCTAGAATATGTTTATTGCTTTCCTCTGTTCTTGCTTTTGCTTTCAATATGCTAGAGTAGCCTTTTAGGGTTTTGGGTTAAAGAAATCTTAGGGTTTTGGTCTTGTGTTTAATGTTAGGAAGATGGTTGATATTGATGTTGAGTGTTGGATTGATATTTGAGTCGAATCTTGTCCTGCCACCTTAGTGAGATATAGGGTGATTATGGGTTGTTCGCATGACTATAGGTCATCAACTTCCGTTCAATGTCTAGAGTGTCTTGATCGTTCTTCGTTCGATCTCCCTCGACCTAACCTATCTTTATTCCAATAGACCTACCTAAGGTGGACCTAGCCCTAGCCAACTTTTTTTCATTGTCTTATATCCATTCTTAGCATAGTTCACCCACCTTTCAACCTACCTCCCATACAACCTTTATCACACCTAACCTTTAGTCTAGCATCCCATGTCTCTGTGGTTCGACCCCCAGCTTACCGCTACACTTGTTGTAGTATTAGAAAGGGTGATTATAAATATGTTTGATTAGCCAAGATTTTTAGCGTATAACGACGTGTTGGAAAAACAGCTATCAAAATGGCGTTGTTATCGGGGACAAGGCGTTTGTTTAGATTTTAGGATTGGTGTGGCTTGTTAATAATTTTGTTTCTGTTTTTCCTTGCTTTTCTTCATGGCTAGTTTCGTGTATCAACTCGAGCATGAACCTTTTTGGAGCTTCTTTGTAAGAAATGGGACGTTCTTCCTCCATGGGCGTTACATTAATAGATGGCAAATGTGTCATCACCTATATGGAGGCTTGAATGGTGAGAGTAGGGGGCTCGTAGATGAGTTTTACCAAGATATGTTCCTCGACAAAACCCTAGTGATTTTTTTGAACTTCTTCAAATGGTTGGCCAAAGACACTTATAGGAAAGAGTACCCCTAACTCCCTGATAGCCGGTTTCTAACGCGTCGTTATACACTAGAGACCTTGGTCAATCAAACACATTTATATAATACCCTAGTTACAACTATAACGTGTATAGAGGTAAGTTGGGGATCGAACCACAAGGAACAAGGGCCAGAAAGATTAGGTCCTAGGTGTAAAGAAGAGTGGCGTGTGTATGTAAGAGAGTGTTTAGACTAAACTAAGGAAATCCATAAACAAGATTGATAAAAACAATAGGAAACAAACGGGGTTGGTTAGGATCCACCCTAGGTCGATACCTTGTTCTCAAATAAAGCTAGGTCAAGGGAGATTGAGCGTGGCTCAAACGAGACACTCTAGATAGGATGGGGAAGTTGATGACCTATAGTGATTGCGAACCACCCATAATCGCTCTATGTCTCACAAGGGAGTGGCACGACAACATATGCATCGAATATCAATCAAACAAACCACAACAAGCTCAACCCTAATCTAACGTATGAGCAACATTCATTAAACCTAGGTTTTCACCAAACCAAAACCCCTAAGAAATCTACTCTCGTATATTTAAGGCAAGTACAACTAAGAACAAAGAGTAAAGCATGAAAATAGACATTAGGGCAAGAGAGAAAATCAACAATAATGAAAGATAAAGTAATAACTCTAACTACCAACTATACTAGAAAGCATTAAGAGCAACAAAAACAAGATTAGAATGTAAATGAACAAGATTTAGAGCAATAAACAAAGCATAGAAGAGGAAAGCATTAAATAACATGAAGGAAAGATAAACATAAGCAATAAAGAGAATAAGAAAGATAAACTTACATAAACTAAAGTGCTTGAATGAAAGGGAATGAAAATACAATGCTTGGAATGTAAAGGAAAGCAATAAATCTAATCTAGGGCAAGAAATGTAAAGAAAACATTAAAGTGATGTTCTTGATGGAAGAGGGAGTTTATATCCACCAAGGCATAGGGTTTATATTCATAACAGTGTCGTTATATAGGCTACAAGAGATGGGAACAAAAGCCCTAAAAGAATCCTACGTGGCAAAGCTAGCGAAGAAAATGAATAGCAGGAAATTCAGCAGCATTCGAGCGAATTTAGGGGCAGTTTCGCCCGAAGCCATCAGATTCGAGCGAATCTGGGTCGAATTCGCCCATTACACAAAGTCTTGGTCTTCTTATTTGGGTGTAATACTTAGCTTTGACCTGGCTTCGGCCTTGGTTCGACCTGGGTTCGACCGAATGGCTGGCCGGGATTCGACCGAATGCAGGCAAATTCGGGGTTTCCAGTGGTTTGCAAGCTTCGCTTGGGTCATCAGCACACCCATTCTACCGAATTGGTTATGGGTTCCACCTAATATAGTTCACTTGGTCACTTTGAAGATTCAAATCATCATCGAACGACCTCCGACTTCAGCGATATCTTCGAGGATGACCCAAAACACTTGTGAGAGCCTCCAAACAAGTGCCTTTTCTTCGACCTTGGTGTCTAAGCCTCGAATTCGATCCGATTCACCTCGAAATCTTCCGAAAACACCTGAAATGATCTATAAACACCATGGAGACAAGAACAAAGTAAAATCGAGTGTAATATGCATAAAACCAATGTAAAACGATGAGACTAGACACCAAAGTAGGGATATAAATGTGCTCTAAATCGAGCACATCAACTCCCCCAAGCTTAACTCTTGTTAGTCCCTAGCAAAGAAACTAGGTAGGAACGACATGAAAGTACAGGGCATCCCAAAACATACTAACTACTAAAGCAAAACAAAACTAAACTACAAAAGCAATAAAACCTAATACTCAGTGTCGTAGGAATCACAATCGCACTTAGCACGTACGACAAGCTCTTTAAACCTTAAGGTCTCCCAAAGAGGACGAATAAGGTCTCGTGAGGGTTTTCAGAAGCAGACCCACAAATCCAAAGCAAACAACATGGTGAGCGAAGAACAGAACAATACAAGCATGTGCATGGGCAAAACTCTTCCCTAGCCATAGGTATCCAAGTACAATGGTCTCAATGAGCGCAATACCAAAGAGAACGACCAATTCCACAAGCTTAAGGTCACTAGGGTAAGCTAAATCACAGGCTATGCCACCCACTACCTAAAGAGGTCACAAGTCTACGCTCCCCGCGTAATTTCTCAAAAGATGTGAGAAATATGCAATGACGCTCATGTGTTTGATTATGGTTCGTGTTTCGCTCATAATCTTCCGACTAAAGATGAGTCGGGAATCAAACACCTAATAGGGGAGAATCATGGGGATTGTGTCATATCTAACTCCAGCACAGAACGAACTAATGGGACCAAGTCGAACAGGTTAGCACAAAGGGTTGTAACGTTGGCTTAGGGTTAAGGTGGCATACATTTGGGGATGTGGAGATAAGTAGAGGATAGCAAGTGACCCTAAACAAAACACCCACAAACATCTCATGACAAACCAATGAAAACTATATCCAACAACCATCAATAACCCAATAATCTCATGAAAGCACAAATGACCTCTATCATAAAACACCAAAAACATGAAATCTCATAAGCACAAGTGTCTCCAAGCTCATCTCCCAATAATATAACGACCTTCTCACTCACATGAATATGTATGTGTATAAAATCTCAATGAAAAATAAGAGAAAGGTCGCCTCAAACATAGAGTATAACAATGAAAGCACTAGAGGAAATTGGAGAGAAGTAATATGAGCTGGGCACAAAATGAAGAGAGTCATATAAACCAACAACCATGATATCATAACCGAAAACCTACTCATCGATGTAGCACACAACAAACTCACCATCACAAAGCTATCCTCTAGGTTGGCTCATGTGGAGGCTAAATAACAAAATGAAGAGAGGGAATATTTGGCTCATGTGGAGGCTAAATAATGTGGCTACAAAAGAAAAGGAAAAGGCAAAAACTTGGCTCATCCTAAAGTCAATTGCGTTCAAGGTACGCTATTTGGCTATGTAGCTTAATTCTAGCGAACGTTTTATCATCCTTGGTCTCAAGAAAAGCCGACTACGCTGGAGAAGAACCGACACAAAACTTAGATCCCCTAACTAGCACTCACAATGAATGGAACTTGCAAGGATTCCAAGAAGACTCAATCCTTACAGGCTAGTCCCAATGCGCCTCTAAAGGTAGTCATCCAAGCAACCACCCAAGCAAGCCAAAATTCCCCAAGGCTATGTTGAAAACAGTCAAACTCTAGGTCCCAAAACAGGCACAAGGCTAAGGAAATACGAGTTTGCATAGGGACATGAAATGTGCACAACAGAAGCTTGCATGCTAGACTCACAACTCAACCATTTATTGAAAGCAAGGATAAAACACAACTATATAACCTAAACATGAAATCTATACAAGCTATATGAAACAAAAACTAAACTAACTAAACATGCGAAAAACTAAAAGAAAAACTAAACAATAGTTGCAATAATGCAAATCTTTCGGGATTTTGAAAGCGTAAGCGCATCCTCCCCCAAGCTAGCTCAAGAGTCGTCTCGGCGATTGGGAAGGTGAAAGAAAAACCAAAAGATCGAAAGATAGGCATTATTGGAACTAAAGAGAACAAAGCAAACATCATGAAACGACATTAAACACCGGGTTATCTCCCGCAAGTACTTTTGTTTAACGTCGTTAAGTTCGACACAGCTAACCACCAGCTCAAACAACAAATGAAAAGATAGGGAACGAAATCGTACCTGAGCTAGGAGTGGACTCACTCTTAGCATCACCATCACCTCGAACATGGTGACCCAAAACTCTCCACCTCGCAGCGGTGGCGGAGGTAAGCAATGTGGAGCCTTCTTCTTCTTCTTTTTGTATTCTTTTTTCTTTCTTTTTCTCACCCGATTCCTCTTGCGGGGTTGCTTGTCAATACCATCGGCTCCATCATCATTTTCGGAGCGCATAAGAACAAACTCCTTCTCCTTCGAAACAACATCATCCTTCTTCGTCATCTCATCATCGTCAAACATCACCACACAATCATCATAATCACCTCATCATCATGTACATGGGCATCAAGAAAATCAAGCCCCCCTGTCTTATCACCTTGAGAATCATCCAGTACATCAAGAGAGAAAAGTTGCTCGACCATAGGCTCCTTTGAAAACTTAGCAAACCCAAAAACCGCTTGCTCATTGGGTACCCGTATAGTAATGGTCTCGGACTCACAATGAATTAGGGCACCCAAACTCTTCAATGCATCTCTCCCAAGAATGAGGGGAGTGTAGGGGTCTTCCATTATGTCAAGCACAACAAAATCGCAAGGGACAACAACACTCCCCACTTGGATTGGAAGATCCTCAAACTCCCCACATGGTACTTTAACCCTCCGGTTAGCAAGTTGGATAGACTTCTTCGATTGGTTAAGCTCGAAATCAAGGTGCTTGGCAATACTCATCGGCATGAGGTTAATCGAGCCCCCCAAATCGGCAAGTGCTCCCTTGGGCTTTTGGTTCCCAAGAGTAACGGTGAGCACAAAGGGTCCTCGAGCCTTTTCCTTCTTGGCCCATGTGCCTTGAACTATGGCACTAACTTGCTCCGGTAAATTGACAACCTCGCTTCCTAGCTTCTTTTTGTTCCCCAAGAGTGTCTTCAAGTACTTGGCATATTGAGGCATTTGCTCCATCACCTCTAAGAACGGGATCTTCATTTCCAATCGCTTCATATGCTCAAGAAATGTAAAGAAAACATTAAAGTGATGTTCTTGATGGAAGAGGGAGTTTCTATCCACCAAGGCTTAGGGTTTATGTTCATAAAAGTGCCCTTATATAGGCTACAAGAGATGGGAACAAAAGCCCTAAAAGAATCCTACGTAGCAAAGCTAGCGAAGAAAATGAATCGCAGAAATTCGGCAGCATTCGACCGAATTTAGGGGCAGATTCGCCCGAAGCCATCTGATTCGACCGAATCTGGGTCGAATTCGCCCATTCCACAAAGTCTTGGTCTTCTGATTTGGGTGCAATACTTAGCTTCGACCTGGCTTCAACCTTGGTTCGACCGAATGGCTGGGGATTCGACCGAATGTAGGCAAATTTGGGGTTTCCAGTGGTTTGCAAGCTTCCCTTGGGTCATCAGCACACCCATTCGACCGAATTGGTCATGGGTTCGACCGAATATAGTTGACTTGGTCACTTTGAAGCTTCAAACCATCATCGAACGACCTCCGACTTCCGCGATATCTTCGGGGATGACCCGAAACACTTGTGAGAGCCTCGAAACACATGCCTTCAAACCAATTTGATCCGATTCACCTCGAAATCTTTCGAAAACACCTGATATGATCTCTAAACACCGTGAAGACAAGAACAAGGTAAAATCGAGTGTAATATGCATAAAATCAATGTTAAATGACGAGACTCGACACCAAAGTAGGGATATAAATGTGCTCTAAATCGAGCACATCAGACGGATGTTAGTTTGATTGTCAATAGGGGATATACTATGTAGGGTAAACGCCTTGTGTTACTTAGGAGATGGGATATGAATTTTGATTTCAAAACAGACATACTTAGGGTCATTCCTGTTTGGATTCGCTTGCTAAAATTTCCAATGCATTTGTGGGGACTGAATAATCTTAGTCGAATTGGAAGTATCTTTGGAGTCCCTATTTCTGCTGATGGTCCTACTGCTAGCCGATCTGGAGTTCAATATGCTCGTATTTTGGTGGAAATTCATGTCTCTAAACCTTTATCTAAGGAGGTTCTTGTGGAGTTCAATATGGTCCTCATTTTTGTTCTAAGTGTCAAGCAGTGGGTCACATTTGTGTTTGCTCGAAGAGGCTAGAGTCTGGGCTTAAAGGGGGTGGTAATAGTGCTAATCACTAGTGGAAAAAATCATATTGGCTTCGGCTTATTGGTTGCGGGTATAAGATATACGTAGCTAATATATTCTTAATTAAAAAAAAATAGTCATTGGCTGCGGACAAGGCATAAACTGCAGCCAATAACCATAATTTAAAAAAAATCTGTCATTGGCTGCGGTTTATGCCCTGTCCGCAGCCAAAACCCCTATATTAAAAAAAATCTCATTAGCTGCGTATTAATACCTGTCCGCAGCCAATAGGCTTAAAGAAAACCCGCTTTTATTCTAACGTTGACATTTCCTACTGTTTTATTACTACTCAAACACGACTCTTTTTCTTCTTCACAAAACCCATTGTTTTATTCTTCTTCTTCTTCCCTACTGTATTCTTCTTCCATTCACAAAACTAGGTTACAAAATCTTCACGAAAGAAGTTCATTTGCTCTTCATTTGCTTTTCATATGCTTTCGATTTCGACCCACAAAATTTGGTTACAAAATCTAAAATCCTATTATTCACTGTTCGAGCCTCTCTTCATTGTTCTTCATCTTCACTGTTTCAATCGATTTTGACAAAAATAGAAGTTCATTAATTTCCTCTTTTCATTTCACTCACTGCTCGAGCCTCTTTTCATTTCTTCGCTATTCATTAATTTCCTCTTCACCTACTGTTCGAGCCTCTCTACCTAATTAAAATCCTATCTTCATCTTCTTCATAGAAGTTCTTGTTCTTCAAGCTTTCAACCCAATTTCTAGGTATAATTTTGATTTTGTTTCATTGTGTTTTAGGTCTTAGTTTTTTTAACTATTATTGATTTTGTTTTACATTGTAAAGGTTATAAAACCCAATTGAAGTTACTCATATCTAAACCCACGAAATTTGAAGGTATTATTTTGATTTTAAGTGTTCAAGTTCATTGTGTTTTATGTATTTTGTTAAAAATGTGGTTTGTTATTGTATATATGTTTGATTTATTAGAATTAGATTGAATATATGTATTTTTATGGTTAAAAAAGCGTGGTTTGTTATTGTATATATGTTTGAATATATATTGATGTATGAAATATAAAATTAGAATATTAATTGAAGTATTGAGAATGAAGTATGATATAAACAATGGTAATTATTTTAAATGATTTTATTTTAGAATACAATGTAGTGCTTATATAGAATTAAAATATAAAGTATATAATAAATTAGGGTTAAATATGTTTAAAATAAATAAGTTTATATTTTAAAGGTTAAATGTGTTTGGTGTAAATAAGTATATATGTTAAAAAGTTGTTATTAATTTTGTTTTGAATTAAATAATCGCACTTAGGATGACTAAAGATCGTTCTTGGATGCAAGGCTGTTAGGATCGGGATTCTACGTAGGATCGTTGAGGGGGTAGGATCGAAATCGGTAGAATCGGATCGTAGGATCGTGTGATCCTACAAATATGCATTTATATGCTTTAAATAACTAATTTTCAATTGTATTTGTTCATTTTTATGTTTTAAGGTTTAAATTAACATTTACTTGACTTCAACTATTAAGTTTAATAAAAAATACCTTTAATAATCATTATTAAAATTCGAATCGAGAAAAACGTGAATTTTAGTCCAATTGATATAATTGTTTAGATATATTCATATTTATACATAAGTAAAATCTGGATTATATGAAATTTTTATACGATTGAAACTACCCTAGTAGGATCGGATCGTAAGATCGTAGGATCGTAGAATCGTGTTATGATCCTACCACTTAAATCTTGGAGCTAAGTAGGATCGTACGATTCTACCAATTTAAGATCCTACCTACGATCCGGATCGGTCGCCTAATTTTGGATCGTAAGATCGTAGAATCGGTGATCAGGATCGAGATTCTGATAACCATGCTTGGATGTATGGTAGCATTGAATCGTCAGAATATATTGATGGCGTATTAGAATTTTGTAGTGTTGCAGTTGAACATCAAGTTAGGACGGGGGGAGTTGGTTTTTGTTGCCCATGCGTCAATTGTGGCAATGTATCAAAGGTAGATAGTGTTTATATCCTTAGGGAGCACATACTTCGACGTGGGTTTAGGCCTCAATATCATGTTTTGGTTTGGCATGGTGAGGAGGGAGTTTACAAGGAAAAGAGTGTTGTTGAGGATGTTAATAATGTTGCCGATGTCAATGAGGATGTAGTGGATGAAGAGAATGTTAATGAGGATGTGGATCGTGTTGATGAGATGATGGAGGGAGTCGGGGATGAGTTAGGAAAACGTCCTCGTGTATTTGACATGTTGATAGAGGCTTCTCAAAAGCCTTTGTATCCTGAATGTACAAAGTTCACCAAACTTACAGCAGTTTTGCTGATTTTCAACATTGAGTCAAAGTTCAATTGGAGTGACACTAGTTTCACAATGTTATTAGAAGCGTTAGGTGAGATGCTTCCTGAGGGAAATGAACTTCTAAAGTCAACACACTATGCCAAAAAGCTAATGTGTCCTTTCGGGTTAGAGTACCAGAAGATTCATGCGTGTCCGAATGATTGTGTATTGTATCGAAATGGAAACGAGAACTTAGAAGAGTGTCCTAGGTGTCGATTATCGCGTTACAAGCGTAAAGGGGCTCCGGATGCTAAAGGGCCCCCGGCTAAGGTATTGTGGTATCTCCCAATAATACCAAGATTCAAGCGCTTGTTTTCTATAAAGAAAGATGCATTAAATTTGAGGTGGCATGCAGATAGGGTGAAGAAAGATCACTTGCTCACACATCCATCCGATTCTCCGGAGTGGAAAAGTATTGATAGGTTGTATAAGACTTTTGATCCTGAGTCGATTTTGGGTGGTAAGAGTCAGACTGACCCAGATGACGTCAAAGCATACGTTGAACGTGCTCTGAAACATTCATTTGCATCTAAACACACGTTCATTTTGGCCCCATACTATGAAAGGTGATTAGTTTTATTTTTGGAATTGAACTTATATTTTGATTGTTACTTATGTTCACCTATTCTTTATCTTGTTGATTTAAAATCGTGATTTTTGTAGTGTGCATTGGAAGCTTTTGGTCATATGTCCTATGACGAATACGGTGCACGTCTTCGACTCATTAAATCAAGGGAAAGTCTTGCCTCTCAACATAAAATTCAAAGCTTTGTTGAATGTGTAAGTTTATAAAATGTCAACCAATTTCATTTAAGTGTTAATAAATAGTATTAAATAAATATTTATTCTTTCCCCATGTGTTTCAGTGTTATGAACAACATGGGTGGGGAAATGAGATCTTATGTGAGAACCACATACCAGAAATGGAGAGCAGTAAAGGTACATATAACACCATTTGGAATATATTATTGTGTTAAATTAGTCAGAATTGAAAACAATTCTAAAATGTTTAAAAATAAGTGATAAGTTGCGTTTTTAAGTGTTTTGAATGATTTTTGTCACTTTCGCGCGTAAAATAGCTTAAATTTGGTTTGTTATTGAACCATGTGTACACCCATCAAATCAAGAGCATGACTTATCAACCCATGGTTCCATTCAAATGCATGACATAGATTATGAGGAGCATATTAATCAAGAGGATATTAGTCAAGTGGACCAAAATAGCAATTGGAGCAATACAGCAGCCCAAACGCATAAAGACCATGTAGAAAAGTGCATCAGCCCCTATGGCAACCAGTCTACCTTGCACCACCCGTAAAGCCACCACCAATGCATCAAACACTTGGACAAGGGTAGGAACAAGACCTTGCACATGGAACTAACCACCAAGGCCGAAGAATCCTCCTAGTGGTGCACACAATGCTCTAAAATCAAAGCACATGGTCCCCCTGTCAACAAATGCACACGACAGCAGCTGGGATTTTAATTCCTTCTATTTTGGTTCTTTTTAAATGCCTTATGGAGGCACGTGCCTATATCCATTATATTAGTTAAAATAGGCTATAAATAGATGACTTCTCATGTAAATAAACTTAGTATTTGACTCATTAGTAAGAGGTGCATTAGTTTTTGTTTGTGAAATTCTCTTTTCTGATTTTTCTTTGCTTGGTGTGTATTGTCTTCAATTCAGCCCCACAAAAGTGAAACACTTTTCTTTCTCTTTATTGAGGAACAATTAAGAGGGTAACCTTTATTTTTCATTGGGTGAAACTCAAGGAAGAGGGTGTGGAGTCCAAATCGTGGGTTAGTGAAACTAACAAGAACGTGGACTGAGAGTTGTTTTAGGGACCAAGAATTGGTTTCTTAGGTTGTTTACTGCGCATCTTTTGTGAAGAATACTCAATCATTTTCCTTGCCATTAAGAGGGTTGATTGTGTGCAAGATCATGAATCCGGAGGACCCAATCTTGGTGCAAATTGGTATCGGAGCAAATAGTACGAGAGGGCACATACACCATTGTCGACAAACAAAATCACGAACTGCACAACAGATTTCTGAGGTCGAAATTCTTCAACAATTTTGGTAATATCTTTCTAACTTGCGTTTTGGTAATTCATCATTTCCTTAAATTTTAAACTCTATTCAATTTCTAATTGAAATAAACAAGCGTGTAAATTGCAATCTGAAATATTGATGCTTTCTAATTTTTTTCGAAACACTTGTGCAATCCGATTTTTTTTTCCCTTGTGTTTTTTCCTTACCCATATAATATTACTGTGTAAATTGGTTCTCATTTGTGATACTATCCAAGAAATTAAATAACAAAATAAAAAAAATAAAAGAATCGGTACAGCATTTTAAAAAAAAAAAAAAAGATCAGCACCTACTGACCTTTTCGTGCACCTATATTGTGCATATTGAGTGGGATTAGACTATTTTTCTTGTGCTTTGTTGTTACCCACATTAAAATTTTTTTTTAATATTGTTTTCATCATGGTACCATCCAAGTAAATAAATCAAAATTCATAAAAAAAAAAAAATCAATTTCGTGTAGTCTTGGAAAAAAGGTCAGCACATCTTTGTGGTTCTTCGATCTGATTTTTTTTTTGTGCACTTGCTGACTTTGATCTCATTTGGTTCTATATTGTTGTTTCGTGCCTTATTAAAGAAAGTGCTATTAAAAAATTTTTGGTACCTTTTGAAATCACATCGAAATTTTTAGTGCACATTGGTAATACCCGCAAATTTGCTGTCAAGATCAACATATAAAAAACCATGCACTGATTTGGTAATTAGCGTTTCTGATTTTTTTAAAAGAATTGTACACACTTGATTTATTTTTTGGAGGTAATGATCTTTTTGTGTAAGTTGATCTCATCATTATTGTACCATCAAAAAAGTAAAAAATCAAAAGTAAAGAAGGATTTTTGTACAGCATTTGGAGGAACCAAGAATCTGATTTTTTTTTGAGTTCATTGTTGTTTTCTGGTTTGAATTTTCATATGATCAATATCTTCTGATTTTCATTTGCACATCTTCAAACTTTCTTGAACTCTAAATTTTCTGGGGAAAAATTCAAGAATTTGAAACATGAATTGTTGTTGTCAAAATTGATAATAATCAGATTTCTAGAATTTATTTGCTGACAGTGACCGTGCACTTTGCTGTATTTCTTGAACTCACTGTTATTTTATTTTATTTTACATATTGTTATTTTTGTATTTTGCTTTGTTATTTGTTTTTCATTTCCATTAGTTGTTTCATAATCTATTTCGTTCTTTTATTTTTGTTGTCATTCGTCTTTCATATTTGATATCCGTTTTGATTCTGCTATTTTTGTTAATCGTTTTTGTCATTCGTTTTTTTTATTTTCGTGTTTCATTTTTGTTATTTTGTTTTTGGATATTTGTTTTCTTTGATTATTTGTTTCCGTTTCTATTTTGATATTTGTCTTCTGCTATTGGTTATTGCCAATTTCTTATATTGTGTTGATATATCTTCTCGTGCGTTGTCATATTGAGTTCTTGCGCTGTTAAAAAAACCATATTTTTTTCTTCTGTCTATTTGTGCCATTGTTGTCCTGGTATCTTAGCTGTAGAGACCTAGAATCATGGAGGATAGATTAGAGGCCATAGAAAAGGCCCTATATAGAGTGACCCAACTATTAGCCCAAAATCGATTAGAAAACCAAGAACGACCACTGGTTGCACCAAATGAGGACCATGAAGACCGAACGGTTAGGATAGACCTTAAAGACTTTGATGGACAATCTACCAAACTTGAGGTTTATATTGAGTGGGAAACAAGTTGGATAGGTACTTTGATTATAAAAGCACTCCCGAGAGACAATTCAAACTAGCCAAAATTAAACTAACCAAATTAGCTGCTATATGGTTAGAGGGCCTTCAGGAACAAAGAAGAAGGGACGATAGGGCTAATATTGAAACTTGGGATAAGTTGAAAAAGCATTTGAGGAGAAAGTACGTACCAAACAACTACAAACATCAATTGTAACTTCAGTGGAGTACTTTGAACCAAGGGGGGAAAAATGTGAGCGAGTATATCCTGGAATGGGAAAGATTGGTAGTTTTATGTGATATCAATGAGACCAAGGATTAAAGGTAGCTAAGTTTATAGCTGGATTGAGGGAAGACATTGGGAACAAATTAATGTTATTACCTAATCTAGACTTACAATTAGCCTTTAACATGGCCACCACTATTGACCAAGCTAAAAGAAAAGGGTCAAACAATAACTACCACAAAAATCCTAGGAATTTTTCACCTCGCAAGCACAACGATCTACCTAGGAAAAACAATAGTCCACCCAAGAGGTATGTTACCCCACCTAGGAGAAACCATAATAATCCTTCCAACTCACCAAGAAGGGATGGTCAAAACTCTAGGACATCAGGAAAGGCAACCGTACCTCTAAAAAAGATAGTGTGCTTTAAGTGTCATGGTCATAGACATTATAAGGACGAGTGCCCTAATGCTAGAGCCTTCACCACACAGGAGTGGAGAGAAATTCTAGAGGATACTAAGCCTAAAGCCATGTTTATAGCCAAGAATGGTAGAGAGGAAGAGAGTTGGCCTTCAGTACATGAGGATGAACCCGAGGGATCCTATAGAGTGACTGATTCCAGAAAGCTGATCAGATATGAGGATAGTCCTGAGGAGAGTGATTCTGAGGAGGAAAGAGAAATAAGTCTGCCTGAGCATGATAATTATAGTTTAATAGTAAGAAGAAGTCTACACACCACACTCGAGGAAAAAGAGAGCAATCAAAGAGAAAATATTTTTCAGACTAAGTGTCGGGTAAAAGATAAGGTGTGTGACATGATTATTGATGGAGAGAGCGAATCTAATTGTGTGAGCTCAAAACTATTCCACAAATTAAAGCTATAAACAAAGCCTCATCCACGCCCTTACAAACTTAAGTGGCTGGACAACAATGCTAGTGGTTCAGTAAAAAAGCAGTGTTTAGTAGGGTTTGCCATAGGATCTTACCAAGATAAAGTTCTTTGTGATGTTTTGGAGATGAGCGCTTGCCATATACTATTAGGAAGACCGTGGCAATATGATAGGAAGAGCGTGCACAATGGGTTTACCCACACATACACTGTTAGACATGAGGGAAAACTTAAGAACTTAATTCCCTTACCTCCACATAAGAGTATACCACCATCTATTAGGAGTCCTATTCATTTAATGATTAGGAAAGCCCCTGATGATCTTCCTAAGGATTCACCATTGATTAGAGGAATTAAGCACCAAGTAGACTTGATTCCTAGAACATACCTATCCAATAAACTCACATATAGGTCTAATCCCATAGAGACCAAAGGAACACATACAGGAAGTTTGAGTGAACACCTTAGAATAGCTAGTAAACCTTGGGAACATAAAAGCATGAATTTCTTCATGGCCTTACCTAGGACACATAGGGAAGATCCTATCGTGATAGTAAATGATAAATCTTCCCAGATGGCCCATTTCATTGCTTGTACTAAGGTTGATGGTGCTACACACATAACTAGGTTATACTTTGCAGAGATTGTGAGGTTGCATAGGGTACCAAGAATGATTGTGTCTGACTGGAATAACAAAATTTCTAGTCATTTTTGGAGAACCCTATGGAGACTGCTAAGTACCACGTATAAGACTTTACGATCCATCTCGAGGACACTAATAATCACAACTCTTAGATATTGGGACTTAAAGCTTAGCTGATAACCGGGTTTTCTAATGCGTCGTTATACGCTAGAGACCTTGGCTATGCAAACACATTTATAATCACCCAAAATAATACTACAATGAGTGTAGCGGTAAGTCGGGGGTCGAAACACAAGGACAAGGGGTGCTAGACTAAAGAGTTGGTGTGGGAAAGGTAAATGGTTGGTAAGGAGATGGGTGAACTAAACTAATGATGAGAACAAGCAAGGAAAGAAAGCGGGCTTAGGTTAGGTCCATCCTAGGTAGGTCTATTAGAAATACAGATAGGCTAGGTCGAGGGAGATCGAATGAAGGTCAATCGAGACACTCTAGACATCGAGGGGAAGTTGTTGACCTATAGTCATACGAACGACCCATAATCGCCCTATGTCTCACAAGGGAGTGGCAGGACAAGATTCGACTCGAATATCAATCAATCAAACCAACATCAACCTCAACCATCTTCCCAAACATTAAACACAAGACCAAAGCCCAAAGATTTCTCTAACCCAAAACCCTAAAATCTACTCTAGCATATTGAAAGAGAAAGCAAGAAAGAAAGAAAGCATTAAAGAAAGCAATAAGAAAACCATGGAAGAAATGAAGAACAACAAGGCATAAATGAAGGAGATAACATAAAAGCAATAAATCTAGACTACAAAAGCATTAAATGAAAGCATAAAGGAAAGCATTAAATGACATAAAAACAATAAATGAAAGTAAACTTACATAAATGAAGAGGAAGAACAAAGTAAAGGAAAGCATTAAACTAATCTAGGGCAAAAATAGAGAAGAAAAGCATTAAAGATGATGAACAAGAGTAGGAGGGTTACTCCCTCTCAAGTCATGGGGTTTACATTCAGAGAAATGGGTATTTATAGCCCCAAAAGGATGTGCCCTAAAAGCCCTAAAAGAATCCTACGTGGCAAGCTAATCGAAGAAATCAATTCGCAGGATTTGCACAGTATTCGACCGAATGGAAGGGCAGATTCGCCCGAATGGGATTTACCACCTCAGGTTGATTTAGATAGGAGTTTTTCACATGTTGTTTCTAATCCAAGTGGTGTGGCTTCTGCAATACAACTCTCTCATTCTGATTTAGGATAACCGGTAGTTTGTGATACTTTCCAGGATTTTGATAGAGGTGGGGGTAGCTTGAGTAGTCAGCTGAGGGATGGTTCATTTTTAGATATGCAGGGTAATGTTGGTGGAGGTATGTTGACTAATCCATCTAAGGGTGAATGGACTTTTGTGACTCATAAGCATTCTACGAAACGAATTGGTGACGGTGCTGGGAAACCTAATCCCATTAGTGCCCCATGAATTTCCTTGCGTGGAATGTTCGAGGCCTTGGATTATCTTTCAAGGCTAAAGAAGTGGGAAAGTTTCTTCTCACCCATAAAGTCTCTCTTGTAGGTATTTTTGAAACTCGTGTTAAGAAAGAGCTTATTGTGCACTCTCAAGTTCTTATTGCTCCCTCTTGGAAGTGGGTTGATAATTCTGCTCATTGGCATAAGGTTTGAATTATGGTGGGTTGGGATGACTCTAGATTTTGTGTGTCTAATGTTTGTGATCATCGGTAATTTATTCATTGTAAAATTCAGATCCTTTTTAGTGGAAAGTTCTTTTGGATGGCGTTTGTGTATGGGATGAATATTATTGTTGACAGAAGGTCGTCATGGAAAAAGATAATGCAGATAGGGGATTCTTTGCAGGGTCCTTGGCTGGTTATGGGGGACTTTAATGCTGTGTATGATCCTTCTCATCGGGGTCATGGTAAGAAGGTTTCTACTTATGAAATGAAGGATTTTTTGGATTGTACTTCTTCTGTTGGTTGGATTCATCCTTCTTCTGTTGGTCATTGGTTTTCTTGGAATAATAAATGTGTCAATTCTGATGGGCGTGCTTCTAGGATTGATCATTGTTTTATTAATAAGGAGTGGATTCAACAGGACTTTAGCACTTTTGTGCGTTACTTGAATCCTCATGTTTTTGATCATTGTCCATTATTGGTTTCTTTTGCGCATGTTTCTATTCTTGGTGGTAGGCCGTTTCGGTACTTTTATTACTTGTCAAAGCACCCTGACTTTTTGTTGTTGGTTAGGCAAGCTTGGAGTTTTCCTTGTCGGGGATCAGGGCTGGTTTGGAATAAATTGCAGGCTGTGAAGAGGGTCTTGAAATCCCTTGATATGACTCATTTTCAGAATCTTCATGAGAAGATTCTGTTTTGGAGGTCTGAGTTAGACCAAATCCAGTTGGATCTCTAGGTCTCTCCTTTTTCTGTGTCTCTTCATCGTCGAGAGGTTCATGCTAGAGATATGTTAAGGGAGTGGCTTCGTATTGAGGAAGGTGGTTTGCGTCAGAAGGCTCGGATTTCTTGGCTTCATGATGGGGACTCTAATTCTCATTATTTTCATAGTATTGTGAAGGAAAGGCGTAAGAATAATCGTATTGATGTTTTAGTGGATGGAGGTAGGGGTGATGTTTCTGATCCTGATGCTATTCGAAGTTCAATTACCCTGTTTTATGAAAATCTTTTGGGGAAACCTGCTACTTCCCTTAAGGGTATTGATCTTCAGGCTATGCGTGCTGGTCCTCAACTTTCTATGTCTCAAGCTCAGGATCTTATTCAGCCAGTTAGTAGAGTGGAGATTGATGAAGATATTTTAGCTATTGATGAGTCGAAGAGTCCAGGCCATGATCGTTTTAGCTCTCAATTTTTTCATGTAGCTTGGGATATTATCGAGGATGTTTATCTAGCTATATCTCAGTTCTTTCGTGATGGTGCTATGTATTCCCCTATTAATGTCACTTCGCTCACTCTTGTTCTGAAGATTGCCCATGCCTCAAGTCCGAAGGACTTTCGACCTATATCTTGTTGCTCTGTGCTTTACAAAATTATTGCGAAGATTCTTACGGCTAGGATGTAGAAAGTTGTTGCTTATTTGGTTAATCCGGCCCAATCTGGTTTTATTCCTAGTAGAAAAATTTTGAATAATATCTTACTTGCTACTGATCTTATTCGTAGTTATAACTGGGCCTATGCTAGTCCCCATTGTATGCTTAAGGTTGATATGGCAAAGGCTTATGATTCTGTTGAATGGTCTTTTCTTAGGAGTATTATGCAGGAAATGAGTTTCCCTAGTTAGTTCATTGATTGGGTAATGTGTTGTGTGTCCTATGTGTCATATTCTATTTTGATTAATGGTATGCCAGTGTTCCTTTTAGAGCGCAGAAGGGGCTTCGTCAAGGGGACCCTATGTCTCCTTTTCTTTTTGCTCTTGCAATGGAGTATTTTAGCAGATGCATGAAACCTAAGAAAGGTGACATTAATAAGTTCCATCCTAAGTGTAAGTGCTCGGCAATTATGGAACTTTTATTTGCTGATGATCTTTTGGTCTTTCTTAAGCTGACCTGCCCTCTTTGTCTGCTTTGAATCTTGTCTTGGAGGTTTGGTCTCTGACCTTTCGATTAATAAAGCCAAGAGCACCCTTTATGTTGTTGGTGTTAGTGATGATATGAGTTCTAGGCTTGTTCAAGCTAGTCAGGTTTCTAGAGGTCTTTTGTCTTTTCGCTATCTTGGAGTTCCTTTATCTTCTAAGAGGCTTTCTATTCAAGATTGTTCGGTGTTGGTGGAAAAAATTACGAGTTGCATTACTCATTGGGCTACTTAAAATCTCTTTTTAGCTGGTTGAATCCAACTTGTTCGTAGTGTGATTCAGAGTATACATTCCTATTACGCTCAAATTTTAATTTTGCCTTCCAAAATTATCCAGATGATTGAAGTTGTGTGTTATAACTTCATTTTGAATGGTGGTCGAGATTCTAAGTCTAAGTCTCATGTAGCATGGACTTTTGTTTGTCTCCCTAAATCGTGTGGAGGTCTTCATTTGAGCCGCTTAGATCTTTAGAATAAGGTCGCCATGTTAAAGAACCTTTGGTCCTTTGCTCATAAGAAGGATAGACTTTGGATTCGTTGGATTAATGATTATTATCTCAAACATTCTGATGTTTTTATTTTTGTTGTTCCTAGTACAACTTCTTGGATGCTTGCGAAGATTTTTTATAGTAGGCATTTGATTGGGAATCTTCAAGAGTTAAATGCTTGTGCCCCTCATGGTCGATTTAGTATGAAGATTGCGTATAAGAAGTTACTTGGCCAACATCCTAACGTTCCTTGGAGGGCGATTCGGTGCAATACAAAGCAACCCCAAGGAGTGTGATTTGCATATGGCAAACTATTCTAAGTCGGCTTCCTACCATTGATAGACTGCGTCAATGGGGTATGTCTTGGGATCCTTTATGTAAGCTGTGTAATAATGCTTTAGAGACACGTGATCATTTGTTTGGGGATTGTGAGTTTATTCGGAAGGTTAAAGCCTTTTTTTGTAGGGACTTTTCTTCGTCGTCCTCCTTTAGCCATGATGTTCGTCTTATGAATCAGTTGAGTAGAAAGAAGCGCAATACCAAGGCTCGTGTTATTACTATGTTGTGGGTAGAGATCCTTTATTATACTTGGTTTCAAAGGAACGTCAAGATCTTTGGAGGGAAGAGTATGGATGCGCATCAAATTGGCCGGATGGTGATTTTCAATGCTGTCGCTCGTCTCTCTAATAATTAGAAACAAATGTTTCTTATGTAATTGTTGTTTTGCTTCTTTGTTTGGTTGTTTAATTGTTTGGTTGTTTGTATGACTCTTTCCCTTTTGTGGGTTTTGTTACTCCCCCTCAGCGTTTGGGGAGTGTGCTTTTGGTAAAAAAATCTTTAATTGCCAAAAAAAAGGTTGTTTTTTTTTATTGTAATCTAATGTTAGTAAGAAGTATTCCAATTAAACAATGGGAAAATTCTAAAATTGATGTTAAGTAAACTAGAAATGTTGATTTTATTAGGTGACTATACATGTTAAATCCATTGTCTCAACAAAACCATGAGATGCATTTAGTTGGGATAAACATCAAATCGATTATGAATAGTTTAGATGTCAGTAATGTGTATGAGATACATATATAAATTATGTTACATTTGCAGTGTTCTTCAATATAATACAAGATTCATGATTATCTTTAAAGTATTGTACTTATTCATTTAATGATGGTTTAGAATTAAATAAAGTCCAATTATGAATAATTAAGTCTATATAAGTTGTTGGATGTGATCTGATGCAAAATAAGGACTGATTAGGGCCTTGGTGTTGCAGAGAATTCAGTGAGTCCCTTGGATGGTTAGCTGATTTCACAGAAAATTCCCCAAAGGCACAGGAAACCCTTTGGGTCACAAACAATTCCAAGAAACAGGTTCTTGGTTTTCAGGTGAAAGTTGACTAATCTGACTCCTTGCACTGGTTGGAAATGGATATAACCAGACCTTCCAGGCCTTGGTTTGGAAGTCCCTTAAGGAGTGCAAGTTTCTCCACAACTTACAACCCTTAACGGCCTGTTTGGTTAGTGGTACTAAATGGTGGAAATGTGAATGATTTATAGTGTAAAATGTCACCAAAACTTTCATGTCATTCTCATGGTAATGAAACTTTGATCACAAAAAAATTTATTTATTTATTCGATCACAAATTTCCATTACCTCCTAATACCACCTCTCACATTGGTAATGCATTGAAATGGATTTTATGAAAAAATGAGATGATTGAAGGTTGTCAAGCATAGTCATCAAGATAGTCAAAAGATTTTTTAACCAAAACTACACTAGTTTTTCATTCCCATTGCCACAACTTATTACCACCTACCAAACGGGCCGTAAAAGTCCCAAAGTTGTTTGGAAAGTTTGAACACAAACTCAAAACAGAAAAAATTTTTCTGAAAATACCTCAAGTGTATTATTGATCATCAAAAACTGAGTTTACAAATGGGGAAATTCCACCCTTATAAAGAAAATAACAGTCTTAACGGTATTCTTGAATCTAAGCCTTAAAGTTCTCACGTGACACCCCATGTGCCACTTAAAAAACAGAAAAGAAGGCCAAAATAACAGAAGAAAGGCTTAAGTCCAAAACGGCTGCAATGTGGTCTGGCAAGCCTCCTTCGGAGGCTCTTCTAGGGTTCTCTATACACAACTAGCAGGGCTCTAGGGCCTTGGCTTCTTGGTCCATGTGCAAAGATTACAGAATCACCCTGGTCTTGCCCTGGTTGGCTCAGGTCTGTGTGCCACATGTTGCCCAAGGTCAGCTGGTGCCCAGTTTGTTCTGTCTCTACTGACTTGTAGTCTGTTTGTCTGTTTGGGCTTGTTCTTGATTCTCCTGTTTTGTCTTTGGCTTGTGTAGGCTTCACACACCATCTGTGGGTGTGTGTTGAGTCTTTGGTGTCCTTGAGGTCCCTTAATGTTCCCTTATGAATGGCTGGTGCAGGTGTCAAGGTCCTAGTTCCTTGATGATCTTATTCTATTCCTGTGCTATGCTCCTCTACCCCTGGACTTGTGTGTTTTTCGGAAACATTTGTTTCATGATCTAACAAATAAACCCTATAATGTAAACTAGAGAACTTAGATTATTTTAGGTCCCTTGCCAGGTAGTTGACTTTGACACGAATTACCTAAATTGTAACAATGTTGTTGATGGATGATCGCGTTCATAGATCATAGAGACATTGGATGTTTAGTCAATCACATTGGTAAAGGTGGAGTATCTCTATTTGGACATGATTCATTTCGAGTTAACATACAAAGAGAATCCTTAAACCCGAGTTTCTTACTAACTTCATATGTGAGAATTATTGTTCTTCGATGCAGTCTAACGCCACGCTGTAAATGGGGATATAAGGAAACTCAAAAATTTTATGAATCATATAGCGAATAGAGGAGTGATAAATCGGTATTGTCATACCCTTTTGCGGTTATTAGTCTCAGGCCACTCAGAGAGCTGAAACTGTAAATGCATGACCATGCTTAAATGAATTATGGAGATCATCATTCGCTTTTTAGTTCATCTCATGAGTCTTTGGAACATGATCAGACCAAATAAGGATAATAGTTGTTCTTACCTTATGTTTGATTAAGACTCAAGTGTAGATTTGAAATTCCCAACTTGTTGGTGCAAGTGAGAGGTAGTGGGAGGAGTCCTATAGTTCTAGTAAACTTGTTTCATGAACAATTGGGAGATTCATTAAAATGTTCAATAATCAAGTGAATATTTTGTTAGTCGTTAAATGTTATTAAGTGAGTATATAAAGAGACGTTAACTTAGTGGATATTGATTAACAATTATGTTTTATTAGAGACCAATAAATGTCACTGAACCGTTATTTGATAATGGTACGAGCTTAATGTCGCTAAACCTATTGGGTCACACCATATCAACGTGTGAGATCATTTTGTTTGTACCTATATTAGTCTAGGTTCATCGTACTATTCTAGCTGGACTAAAAATCATTTATAATCTCACTATTTAATATAATGGTTATATCAAGCAAATAAAATAAGAATGTAACTCCCTAGCAATAACCTTTAATGTTTTTATGAGACTCTTCAAACCCCTAATTAAGCTAATAAGCATTATTAGGGGTAACCGACACTCATATAGAATGACATTTCCAAAATCGTTAAAAAAAAGGGATATATGTGTTTTCATAAAAAATATAGCTTGAGCCACACACAGTAGGTTCCGTGGGTTTTTTCAAAGAAAATTTCGAGAGCAATTGTGAGTAAAAATTTAAGGTTTGCATACACACAAAATTAGTTTAAGAATTGTTCTTAAACATCGTACTAGTATATAAGATCTCGCAAAATGTTCTGGGTGGACTATAGTAGAGGAACATCATTTGCGATTCTTTTCTCGTGGTTATATTTTGCTAGTGAATTCACGTTACGAAGGTATAATTTATCATCTCGATATTTACTTGTTTCAGTTCATTGTCAATAATTGGGTCTTGAGAAAGTTTTAGTTTTCCGCAGGTTAAAAGTTAATAGTACTAGAACCTTACAGAATCATAATTCATAAAACATGTTTTGTTCTTAGTTGAGTCGACATGTTCTTGTTGGATGTACAGAAATTAATGGAATGGAAAAGCAGGGATTTGAAAGGATGGAGAATCTCTTATTTGGATAACAAAAATTAAGGGAAGAGATTTTTAGAGGAGAGATTTGAATGAAAACATGAACAAGTTTGTTAATAAAATAATATCTCCTAAGGGAGAAATAGTTAGAGAACCTCTCTAAGGACCTGACTAGGGATAAGGATAGTTGGAGACGTTATACCCATGTTTTAGACTTCTGATTTCCTTTTTAGAGTACCTTCTGGGGTTCTAGTCCCCTTGCTGTTTCTCGTTTTTTTTATTGTTAGTAGTAGTTAGGGGTGAAACTTATTCGGATTAAAACCGCAAATCGAACTAGGCCAAACCGAATAACAAATATGGTTTGGTGATTTTTAAATTTGGTTTGGATTAGGTTTGAAAATTCAAAAACCGAAATATTAAGGTTTGGATTAGGTTTGGAATTTTCAAAAACTGCAAACCGAATTTCTAGACCGCAAACCGAAATATTTAAGAAATTACATATAGCCTAATAACATTAATGCATTAGCCCAAGCCCAATGCAATCTAAACCTAAAAAATTGAAAACCCTAACCCTTGATAATACATGTACTACCGCAGTCCCACTCCCACACTTGTTTAGTATTTTGCAAGATTTGTTATTTTGAATGACTTTATAAGACATTATGTTTATTATTATTAATCTTGTATGATTTGCTATTGTCTTAATTATTGTAATTGTAGTTTAAATTGTTATTCGGCCCAAAAAGAAAAATTCGATCTAGGAAATTCGGTCTGGGTGGTTTGGTTTGGTCTACAAATAAAAAATGCGGTTTGATTTGGTTTGATCTAGAAACTAATTTGGTTCGATTTGGTCTGAAAATATGGAGACCGAATAAAATATGGTTCGATTTGGTTTCGATGAAAGTCCAAACCGTAGACCGAACTTTCACCCCTAGTAGTAGTTGTATTCTCTTTTTAGTTTTATAATTGTTTTTACGTTTTTATCTATTGCGTTTTATTTATCTCCTTCGACGTAGGTGATAAAATTTATAACAAAGTATAATAATTTGGTTTAGGTTTAAGAATCAATTCATGCGGTTCATTCTTATTCAGCAATTAAACAGAGCAAATGCCCCTATAAATACAAAAGATATGCCATGAAATAGAGAAACTAAATATTACAAATATCATAATTTCCTAAATACTTAAAATATTATTCTAGAATAAAATCAAAGATATTCTGCTAATTATTCTTTAAATATTGTTTATATTCTACAAATTATTCTCTAAATATTGTTTATATTCTACTAATTATTCTCTATATTGTTTATTATTTCCAACACTCCTCCTCAAGTTTGGTCTTGGGATCACCGAGACCGAACATGAAAATAATATTCTTCAATGCTTTTAAGCCGATTGCCTTGATCAGAAAATCCGCTAATTGATCTTTTAATTTTACATAGGACATTTTGATATTTTTCCGGCAAAATTTGTTAAAATTGATTTTCAAATTTTTGAGTTTGGGTAAGAAAATGGGTAAAAAATTTAAATGGGTTAAATGAAGAAAATTAGTGTTGCAAAAGGGTGAAAGAATTGAATGGGAAAACGTGGGTTTGGGTAGGGAGTTTGTGGGCTTTTGTTGTTTTGTTTTTTAGCTATTCACTACAAAAAAAAGCTCTAATTGTGACATAAAATTTGCGACACCGTCTTAAAATGTCGCTAGTCTAAAAAGTATCAATGACATTTATAAGTGTTTCTATTTCATATTGTGACATTTATAATTGTCATTGTATCAAATTACGACATTTATAAGTGTCGTATATAAAAATATGACACCTATAAGCATCACAATCTCAAAAAAAAATAAAATAAAATTATGCTTTTAAAAAGATTGGGTCATGGTCTCACGCATATACTTTTGGTCTTCTTTTCTTGAATTTTAGTCTTCCTTCTAATTCCTTCTAATTCAAATTATACTTTAAAAAAAATTACAATATCCTGGAAACATTACTCATCTTTCTTGAAAGATTAACTTTTCTATCTCCTAATTCCAATTTCATCTTTTTTGAAAGATCAATTGTGCGTTTCTTTCGAAATCCTCTTCCCTCTTTCACTAATCATCTTCTTCCCTCTATTCCTCCTACATCAATTCTAATTACTGCTCTTAAATTTGTGGGATTGGTATTCTTGAAAGGTTAGTTTGTTCTTCATTTATCCATTATTTTGATTGAACAATTGGAGTTTTTAGAGAATATATTTAGGGTTTTATTGGGTTTATTCAATTGAACATGCCCCTTTAATTGATAGTTTAATTAGAGGAATTATTGAACATCAAAGAACCGTCCGCCATATTTTTTCAGATTATCAAATCAAAATCTTGAAGAATTTCTGATGAGGTTAGTCATTCGTACTCAGATCTGCTTTAATTTTCATTAGTCATTCACTAATTGAAATTATATTTGATTTGTTATTTCTGTATTTTTATTTAAAGAAATTATATTTTATTTTAAATTCATTGTTGGAAAATAATTATTTTTTAAATAATATATAGGGTATATATAAATAAAACAGCAGTTTTATTTTTTTTTTGATTTTCCGCCAAAATTTTGGAGTCAAAATTTTATTACCGCCTGACTCTTGTGATATATATATGTATTCAGTTCATTTCTCCATGTTTCTTCCTTATTAACCAAAATTTTCTGCTTTCTAAATGGCCGGCTCTTGCAAGCAAACAAAGGTTCTTTTTTAATTATTTATTTTCAAATTACAAATCCTGGAATAATAGTGCTTTGTTTTATATTTCATTTTTATTTGTTATTTGCTTGATTAATATTCTAGGTATTAGTTAAAGTTTTTAATTACTATTTATGCTTTAATTTATGTATTGTTTATATGTGTATTTGCTTAATTAAAGTATTCAAGGTTGCTTTTTTTGAAGGAAATATGCTAGTCTGAGTATTGTTTATTTATATATTTGCTTAATCAAAAATATTCTAGATTTATTTTGAAGTATTTTAGGAAATATGCTATTTATGCTTCAATTTGAATACATTGTACATATTATTTCTTCCATTTTAGTTTTCTTTTATAATATCAATATGTTTTACATAGGTGAGGGGATGATTCATACGATGTTTTAATTATTGCTAGACATTAAAATGGATAAAACTTGGATAAAAGCTTCGATTGGAAGTGAAATTTTCAAAGTTGGTGTCAAAGCCTTTATTAATTTTTCTCGTAGAGAAGGGGAGATTCCTTGCCCATGTAACAAGTGTTGTTTACAATAATGGTTCGATTGCGATATTGTTCATGGTCATATTCTTGTTCATGGTTTTTTAGTTGGTTACACTACATGGACATTTCATGGAGAACTGATGACTTCATCCAAATATGATACACCTTACATGAGAAATCTAGAGTCCCATTCGCAATCAACAAGTGTTCAAAAACCTTCCTTAGATAGTGAAAGTGTCACGAACTTGCTTCAAGATGTCATAGGGCCTATAAATGAAGATAGGGGAATGAGTCAAGTTGTAGGATGTGCTACCAAGAATGTCGATCAACATGTAGGTGCTAACCCTTTGCCAAATAATGAGGCTGCCCAGTTTCAAAAATTACTTGACGAATCTAATGAAGAGTTGTATAAAGGGAGTAGTTATTCTAGGTTGGCCTTTGTATTACAACTATACCACATTAAATGTTTGGGTGGCATTGCTAACAAATATTTTGATATGCTACTAGAATTGTTGATAGATGTCTTCCCATTTTTGAATTCTCTTCCCTCTAATACTTATGAAGTCAAGAAGATGACAAAGCCATTGGGTCTCGGTTATGAAAAAATTAAGGTTTGTCCTAACGATTGCATGCTTTATTGGGGTTCAAGAGAAAATGATACAGAATGTTATGTTTGCCACACTAAAAAGCCCATAGAGAAGCCAAAAATCCTACGCTATTTTCCTTTGATTCCTAGATTGAGAAGACTATACTCCTCATCCAAGACAGCCGAAGATATGAGATGGCATTTTATGGGTCGTACAAAAGATGGTAAATTGCGAAACCCAGCAGATGGATTGTCTTGGCGAGCGTTTGATGCTAGATACCCTGAGTTTGCTTCAGATTCTCGTAGCATAAGACTTTCCCTTTCTAGTGATGGAGTCAGTCCTAATCGCACAATGAGTACCACATATAGTGTTTGGCCTGTTATGTTGGTTCCTTATAATTTGCCACCTTGGTTATGCATGAAACAACCTTCATTGATATTGTCAATGATAATTCCTGGACCAAAAGGCCCTGGAAATAATATAGATTTATATCTACAGCCTTTGATAAAAGAGTTGCAATTATTATGGGAGGGTGTAGATGCCTATGATGCATATGCAAAGGAGAACTTTAAACTAAGAGCAGCTTTGTGTGGGACGATTAGTGATTTCCCAGCTTACACCAATTTATCAGGATGGAGCACTAAGGGGTGTGTTGCTTGCCCTTGTGACAGAGCTATGTTTTCACAGTCGTTTATGCTTGTCAAAGTAAATTACAACTACTCCTAAATATAAAACAACTAAGTAATATAGTACTAAGCAGAGGTTCGATCCACAGGGAAAGTTGGACCTTCAAATTGATTAAGGTTTATCTTATAGATATAGACACTAATATAAAAAGGGGGGTAAGTAGAGTGATTGAACTATCTTGTTTAATTTTGCTAAAAACAAATAACAAAGACTATGTGGTTGTGAACAAGTAAAAAGGATTCTTGAGTACTTGTTAGTATTCCAATTTCACACATTAATTTTCAATCTTCCCAAATCAACATAATCAACTAGTCTATTGAAAGGAAAAGCATCCTTATATTGTTATAATGTATACTTGATGCTTTTCATTTATGCAATTATAATCAATATAAGGATGCTTTTCCTTTCAATAGACTAGTTGATTATGTTGATTTGGGAAGATTGAAAATTAATGTGTGAAATTGGAATACTAACAAGTACTCAAGAATCCTTTTTACTTGTTCACAACCACATAGTCTTTGTTATTTGTTTTTAGCAAAATTAAACAAGATAGTTCAATCACTCTACTTACCCCCCTTTTTATATTAGTGTCTATATCTATAAGATAAACCTTAATCAATTTGAAGGTCCAACTTTCCCTGTGGATCGAACCTCTGCTTACTACTATATTACTTAGTTGTTTTATATTTAGGAGTAGTTGTAATTTACTTTGACAAGCATAAACGACTGTGAAAACATAGCTCTGTCAAATTTGGCGCCGTTGCCGGGGAACTTGTTTTGGCGCACCCCATTTTGATTGTGGTATATCTTTTGATTGTATATGATAAATACCCGTGCTACTAACAAAGATATTTTGCAGTACGATCCTGAAATAGAAAGGACACTTTTTAGAATAAGGCAGGAAATTCGTGAGTGTTTTAAGGAACTTCCGTTCGAAGAAGCTGAATCAATGGCTAGAGAGAGATCGTTGCGAGAATTGAAAGCCCCTAATATAGAACATCAACCTTTGTGCATCACATATCCTGCACAAGGTGAGGGTTCTACTTTTGAGATTAAATCAGGGCTTATTCATGTGTTGCCTACCTATCATGGTTCTAATGGTGAAGATCCGAACAAGTTTTTATCTGAATTCCATGTGGTTTGTAGTAGTATGAAACCAATTACAGCTTCTGATGATGTCTTCAAACTTAGGGCATTTCCTTTTGCTTTAAAAGATGCCGCGAAAGATTGGTTATACTACTTGCCACCGGGTTGTATCACTACTTGGACGGATATGAAAAGACGCTTTTTGGAGAAATATTTCCCAGCTTCTAAATCATCAACTTTGAAGAAGGAAATTAGCAACATAGAGCAATGGTCTGATGAGTCTTTTTATGAGTATTGGGAGAGATTCAAGAGATTGTGTGCAAGTTGTCCTTATCATGGTTATTCCGATGATGATCTTATTTTGAACTTTGATAATGGTCTTTTGAATGATGAAATGCGAATGGTGAATGCAGCGAGTGGAGGCTCTTTCTTAAGCAAAACGCCTACTGCTGCTAGGGAATTACTTGAAGAATTAGTTGAGGGTTCAAGACAATTTAGTAAGAGGGAAAATCCGAGGAAAACAAGTCTTGATGGTTCTAGCTCTAGTACTAAGGTTCACAAGTTAGAGGATAAGGTGGAGGCTCTTACTTCAATGATGAGGGATTTTATGGTGAAGAACAAAACTCAACAAGTAAAAGCTTGTGGAATATGTTCTTTAGATCATGCCACCGACACATGCCCACAACTTCAAGAGGAAACTTATGAAGAAGCAAAAGCCATGGGATTTCAAGGTCAAAATCAAAATTTTCCAAGAAAGAATGATCCTTACTCCAACACTTACAATCCGGGGTATAAAGATCATCCAAACTTTAGGTGGAGACCTCAAAATCCTAATCCTAATCCACCATTTCAACAACAAAACCATCCACCATACCAACAACAATTCCACCAAAGACCACAGCAGCAACAACAACAACAGCAAGGTGTTAACCCGAGTTCTAGCATGACCACTGAAGATATGTTAAGGGTATTGACTCAAAATGTTTCCAATATGCAAACTCAGATTGTTCAAAATCAAGAGGAAACAAGGTCAAGTATCAAAAATATTGAGAGGCAAATAGGCCAAATTTCTGGAGCAGTGAGTAAATTGGAAGCCAAGGAGTCCGATCGGTTGCCATCACAAACCAAACCAAACCCTCGCCCCAATGTGAGTGCCATTACCTTAAGGAGTGGTAAGGAGTTAGAAACTAAGGAGAAACCATTGGTGAGTGAGAAAGAAATTGAAGAAGAAATTGTGGTTGAGGAGCCACAAGAAAGAGAAGAAAAAGAAGAGGTATCAACATCAAAACCGTCAATTCCATATGAGCCGATTGCACCATTTCCTGAAGCATTAAAGGGAGGACAAAAATATGAGAATGACAAGGATATTTATGATGTCTTCCGGAAATGTGAAGTGAACATTCCACTTTTAGATGCATTGAAGCAAATTCCAAGGTATGCAAAGTTCTTGAAGGGAGTACAAATAGTGAAGGTGAGCGAGCATGTTTCCGCTATTTTTCAACAAAAACTTCCTCCAAAATGTGGAGATCCAGGTATGTTTACTATTCCTTGTGTTATTGGTGATATTACATTTCAAAAAGCTATGTTAGACTTAGGTGCTTCGATTAATATTATTCCATATTCATTGTATAAATCTTTGAAATTGGGTACCTTAGTTGAAACTGGAGTAGTAATACAACTGGCAGATCGTTCAAATGCATATCCGAAAGGTATAGTGGAAGAAGTTTTAGTTAAAGTAGGTGACCTAATATTTCCTGCAGATTTTTATGTTTTAGAAATGGAACATGATAAACATGTGGAACCTATCTTGTTGGGTCGCCCTTTTATGAAAACTGCAAAAAACAAAAATTGATGTGCATACTGGGTTACTTACAATGGAATTTAATGGTTGTCAAGTAGAATTTAACATTTATGATTCAATGAAGTATCCTACTGAGAATTTTACTTGTTATTCTGTTGATATGATTGATGATATGTCTCAAGACTTGTTTAACATTGAAAATGAGGATAAATTGAAGGTTGTAATTGAAAATGATCTTGATAATATGAATGAAGAATATTGCATGAGTACAGAAATTGAGGAAGTAATACGGGATTTGAATGAAAAAGAATTAATTGGTTCTTTTGACAGTAGACCAATACCACTAACCATCCCAAAAGAAAAAGATTTGCCATCTGTTTTGCAGGCAACAAAATCAGAGCTTAAACAACTTCCTGAGCTTCTAAAGTATGTTTTTCTTGGAGAGAATGAAACTTTTCCAGTGATTATTTCCAATAAGCTCAATGATGAACAAGAAGAAAAACTGATTGCAGTTCTGAAAGCACATAAGGATGCCATTGGTTGGACTATTGCCGACATCAAGGGCATCAGTCCAACTACTTGCATGCATAAAATCCTGTTGGAGGAAGGTGCAAGGCCAGTGAGACAACCACAGAGAAGGCTAAATCCACCAATGATGGAGGTAGTAAAAGCAGAAATTCTGAAGTTGTTACAAGCAGGTATTATATTTCCAATTTCTGACAGCGAGTGGGTAAGTCCGACTCAAGTGGTTCCAAAGAAATCAGGAGTTACAGTGGTAAGAAACAATGATGGTGAATTGGTTCCTACCCGAGTCCAAAATGGTTGGCGAGTGTGTATAGATTATCGTCGTTTGAATGCCGTAACTAGGAAAGACCACTTCCCTTTACCCTTCATCGACCAAATGTTAGAAAGGCTAGCCAAACATGAATATTATTGCTTCTTAGATGGGTATTCTGGATATGTACAAGTACCAATTGCACCTGAAGATATTGAGAAAACCACCTTCACATGCCCTTTTGGCACATATGCATATAGGCGTATGCCGTTTGGATTATGTAGTGCACCCGCTACATTTCAACGATGTATGATGAGCATTTTCTCTGAGTTTTTAGAAAAATTTCTTGAAGTTTTCATGGATGATTTCACAATCCATGGAGACACTTTTGATCAATGTTTGGAAAATCTAAAACTTGTGCTTAAAAGATGTATTGAAACAAACTTAGTTTTAAATTCAGAGAAATGTCACTTCATGGTTGAACAGGGCATAGTCTTAGGTCATGTGATTTCAAGACGGGGAATTGAGGTAGATAAAGCAAAAATAGATATTATACAATCGTTACCCTACCCCAAAACAGTGAGAGAAGTGCGTTCCTTTTTAGGACACGCAGGATTTTATAGATTGTTTATTGAAGGATTTTCGAAAATAACTGTTTTCCTTTGCAGGTTGTTACAAAAAGATGTGAAATTCAATTTCAATGAGGAGTGCAAAAAGGCATTTGATGAGCTCAAAAAGAGGTTAGTTTCAGCTCCTATTATCCAACCACCCGATTGGTCTTTACCTTTTGAAATTATGTGTGACGCGAGTGACTACGCCATCGGTGCAGCCCTTGGTCAAAGGGTGGGTCGAAATCCCTATGCAATCTATTATGCGTCAATAACTCTTAATGAAGCACAAAAGAATTATGCAACAACTGAAAAAGAGTTATTGGCTGTAGTATTTTCATTAGAGAAATTTCGATCATATTTGCTAGGTACAAAGGTTGTAGTTTATACAGATCATGCGGCTATACGCCATTTGATGATAAAAAAAGAAGCCAAACCGAGATTAATTAGATGGATTTTGCTTTTAAGTGAATTTGACCTACAAATAAAGACAAAAAAGGGTCGGAAAACTTAGTTGCTGATCATCTAAGTAGAATTGTAAAGAGTACAACCTTTGAATCACGCAATGTTGGATATAGGAGTGAGTCTATTAATGAGGAGTTCCCGGAAGAACATTTGTTTATGATAAAAACAGACCAACCATGGTATGCTCATATTGTTAATTATATTGTCATGAACAAATTCCCTCCGGAGTTTAGTAAGTATCAAAAAGATAAGTTGAAGAGTGATTCTAAGTATTATGTATGGGATGATCCGTATTTGTGGAAATTTTGTGCAGATCAAATCTTGAGAAGATGTGTCCCAAGCAATGAGGTAGTATCTATTCTCACCTATTGCCATACATATGCTTGTGGAGGTCATTTTGGGGCAAAAAGAACCGCTAGGAAGGTTTTGGAGTGTGGATTCTATTGGCCCACAATTCATAGAGATGCTTACTTGTTTTGTAAAACTTGTGATAAATGTCAAAGAGTTGGAAATATTTCCCAAAGGAATGAAATGCCTCAAAATATGATTATGTTTTGTGAAATTTTTGACGTATGGGGCATGGATTTCATGGGACCTTTCCCCAATTCTTTTGGTTTTTCATATATTCTGTTAGCAGTCGAATATGTATCTAAATGGGTAGAAGCTAAGGCCACCCGAAGTGATGATGCCAAGGTTGTAGCTGATTTTGTCAAGGCCAATATCTTCTCTAGATTTGGAATTCCAAGGGCTTTGATAAGTGATAAAGGCACACACTTTTGTAATAAGACCATAGGTGCATTGTTAAGAAAATATAATGTGACTCATAAGACATCAACCGCCTACCATCCTCAAACAAATGGTCAAGCGGAGATCTCAAACCGAGAGATCAAATCAATCCTTGAAAAAACAGTAAATCCAAATAGGAAGGATTGGTCTCTTAGATTAGATGATGCTTTATGGGCATACCGCACAGCATACAAAACACCTATAGGAATGTCCCCATATAGACTTATATTTGGAAAACCATGTCATTTGCCAGTTGAACTTGAACACAAGGCATTTTGGGCTATTAAAAGTTTTAATTTGAATATTGATGAATCTGGTTTGCAAAGAAAATTGCAGTTGCAGGAGCTTGAGGAGATAAGGAATGAAGCCTATGAGAACGCAGCTATACAAGGCGAAAACCAAGGCGTGGCATGATCAAATGATAAGTAGGAAGAGCTTTGAGGTCGGTCAAAAAGTTCTTTTATACCAATCACGTCTACGGTTGTTTCCAGGTAAGTTACGGTCTCGTTGGATTGGACCGTTTGTTATTTTGAAAGTTTTTCCTCATGGAGCTTATGAGATTCAAAGTGAAGATACTTTGAAAGTTTTTAAAGTAAATGGGCAAAGATTGAAGCCGTACTGTGAAAATTTTCAAAAGAAAAATGAATTTAATGAAAATTTTGATGATGCGGTGTACTGACACACCGAAAGCACTACGTCGTGCCAACGACGTTAAATAAATGGAATAGTCTGTGTAAATATATCTTTTAAATAGATGTGAAATAATATTTGTACAAAAGATTTTGAAAAGTTTAAATTGGTGTATTTAGTTGCTTGAAACAAAATATGTCGCGAACCAAGAGAAAATTCGCACCTCGCGACAATTTCAACAATAGTTTCTGTTTTGTAAATGTCAAAAATCGCGGTCCGCGACATTTGGTGTGTTGGCCCATTTGAGTTTTGATGATGACTTAACAAATTATAAACAAACAAAGTATTTTAGAGATTGTTGTGTAGGTAATATATCCGATTATTATAATCGTCGATGGTACCTAAGGACTGGTCAATGGCAATCGTACAAGTCAAAGTCAAAGTCAACAAAGTCAAAGTCAGTAGAGAAGGTCAATGAGGAAGTCAAGAGTAGAATCCAAGTCTACTGTTCCAGATATTGATAAACTGATGAAGTTGCAGATAGAGACAGTACGTTGTTCCTTCAGAATCCGGTCAGAGGAGAAGTCAACAAAATTAATTAAGAAAATTATTTTGAATTTTATTTTTCTTTTTTAGTCTTGTTGTACGGGTGAATAGCTTAGAATACACAAGGAATAAGTCAAGGAATTAAAATAACTAACTCCTAAAAAGTCTCTTGAAAATGCTATTTTTAGCTAGAGTCAAAGATTGACTTTGAATAACCACCAAGGTAGTTATTCACATTACTCACGATCAATGCCCACTAATCCCTCATCTATAGATTATGGGTTTATGGCATAACTTGATCAAAAAAGAATATAAATTCATTTTTCTAACCGGCACAAGACTTTTGGCGATCAACATTGAGAGAAAATCAATTTCCGAAAATTATTGTGCCCAAATTTCGTGAGATTCAAGATTCAAGAAAAGGAAAATTTTGAGTGTTCTTAATCGAAAATTAATTCCAAAATATTTCCTTGTGCTATCTTTGTTTGTTCATCCAATTTAGAGAATTTATCTTGTATGGGTTTTTGAGAGAATTTGTAATTAGACTTGGGTGAGTCTAAGGGGGAAGTGAGAAAGAGAAGGAGAATCGAGAAAGGGAACAAGAAAGAAACCGAGAAGAGAAGGAGAAGGAGAAGGAGAAATATTTTATGTAATAGAGAATTGAATTACATAAAATAATAGAGAAGAGAAATCCCTAAAGGGTCGTGGTTCTTATTCCCACGTTAAAATCATTGTGTTTCTTTAAGTTTTCTTTTATTTTGTTTTGAGTATTTTCTTTATTCATAATTCCGCAAGAAAAGGGCGAAAATACTCTAAAGGGAACAAGTAACAATTCACCCCCCCCTCTGGTTACACTTCATCGTCTCTATACGTTTCTACAATTGGTATCAGAGCCCTGTTCCTCATTAAATCAGGAAACCCTGAGAGCCGTATCTTGGTGCTTTAGAGATGATGAAAATGAACGAGCGTATGGAAGAAGGGTACTCTACTCAGAGACCACCAATGTTCGATGGCAAATTCTATACCTATTGGAAAAACAGGATGGAGATCTTCATCAAAGCCGAAAATTATCAAGTTTGGAGAGTCATTGAAGTTGGAGATTTTGAGGTAACAACTACCAACTCCATTAACGAGACTAATCCCAAACCAATCACAGAATATGAGAAAGAAGATTTTCAAAAGATGGAAATGAACGCTCTTGCTATTAAATTGCTTCATTGTGGGCTTGTTCCTAATGAACACAATCGCATTATGGGTTGCAAATCAGCAAAACAAATTTGGGATCTGCTGGAAGTTACCCATGAAGGTACAAGCGAAGTCAAGCGTTCCAAGATTGACTTGCTCATGTCCAAATATGAAAGATTTGTTATGGAACCTAAAGAAAGCATTCAAGAAATGTTTACTAGGTTTACGAACATCACAAATGAGTTAGTCTCCCTTGGAAGGCTTATTCCATCCGATGAACAAGTGCGAAAGATCCTAAGAAGCCTACCTCAAGATGATCGTTGGAGAGCAAAGGTCACAGCCATTCAAGAATCTAAAGATTTTACAAAGTTTAATCTGGAAGAGTTGGCTGGTTCCCTGATGACTCATGAATTACATTTGGGAACAGCTGACAGTTCCAGGAACAAAGGTCTGGCTCTGACAGCAGACGATCAAGAAAATTCAGAAACTGATGAGGAAGAGGCAGCAATGCTGGTACGTAGATTCAAGAAGTTCTTCAGGAACAACAGGTATAAAAATCAAAGAAACTACAAAGAAAAAGGAACTTCAAAATCCAAAACATATGAATGCCACAAATGTGGAAGTACCGAGCACTTCATAAAGGAATGCCCACTATGGAAGGACGAGAAAGCTAAAGGGAAAGCAAGAGAAACAGGAAGACAACCAACAAAAGGAAATTTCAACAAAACCGATTTCCGCAAAGCCATGATAGCTGCATGGGGAGAGTCCGAAAGTGAAGCCGAAACCGAAGCCCCCGTGGAAGAAGAAGAGGTAGCTAACCTCTGTCTCATGGCTACTCATGACGATACATCTAAAGGAAAAGAGGTACTGTCTCCTGATCCATTTTCTGATTATTTATTTAAATTGGATAAACATAGATTAGTTAAAATGATTTTAGAATCTCACGAAAATTTAGAAAAACAAACCGCCATCACTCTCAAAACTGAAAAAGACCTTAAAGCATGTAAAGACCAAATATCCTACCTTAACTCATTTAGATCCGATGTGCAAAATCGATTCTTTGAATTGCTTGATAATAATGTGATGTTAAAAGAAGCCTTAGAAAAAGTTAAAGAAGAAAACATCATGTTAAATATTGAATTGAATCAATTTGAGCAATTTGAGATGGAAGTAGATTATGAGTCTAAGAAAGAAATTCAATGTGTACTCTTTCAAATGAGATCCGACCTACAATCCGCCTTAAAAGAAAACGATCGACTTAAGCTTGAATTAAATTCGAGAGACAAAGGGAAAATTAGAGAAGTTCCCAAATGGATTCTTGATGCTAAAACTAAAGGAACCGAAGGTCTAGGATATAACAAAAATGATAAAAAGAAAAAGGTCTACGTTGATCTCCCAAGTAACAAAGTCTGTTCCTTTTGTGGCAAAACCGGGCACCTGAAACATCAATGTTTAAAAAGGGAACAGCACAACAAAACGAACCAAATTTATGTCGATAGAGTTTGGATTAAAAAATTTAATTCTTGTTTAATCGACATGGAACCCAAGGATGGCTGGGTTCCACCTTCTAACAACTAAATTCGTTTTGCAGGTTCTAGTGAGGGGGAACAGCTCATGGTATCTCGACAGTGGCTGTTCCAAGCACATGACAGGCGATAGATCAAAATTTCTCTCACTAGAAGCCTATGATGGAGGAACTGTGACCTTTGGCGATAACATGAAAGGTGAAATCATTGCAAAAGGCAAGATAGGAAGCTCAAGTTCCCACGCAATAGATAACGTATTTTTGGTCGAGAATTTGAAACACAACCTTTTAAGTATTTCTCAATTTTGTGACAAAGGTAACTCTGTAAACTTTACTTCTGAGAAATGCATGATTTCTAGGAACGACACAGGTGACATCATTCTGGAAGGAATTAGAAAAGGGAACACCTACGTGGTGGACCTGCATACTGTTCCTAAAACCAGTTTAACATGTCTGAGTGTTATAGAAGATGACCCTCTTCTTTGGCATAAAAGATTAGGTCATGCTAGTTTTTCTTTGGTTAATACTTTACGTACTAAAGACCTAGTAAGAGAATTACCGTCCCTAAAATTTCAAAAGAATGAAGTATGTGATCCTTGTGCAGGAAAACATGCAAGATCATCTTTTAAAACTAAAAATGTCGTGACCACCTCAAGACCACTTGAATTAATTCATATGGATCTTTGTGGACCAATGAGAATCCGAAGTCGCAGCGGTAAGCGATATGTTTTTGTCATAGTTGATGATTACAGTAGATTTACATGGACTTTATTTTTATCTAGCAAAGATGAGGCTTTTGATGAATTTGTTGCATTCGCTACTAAAATTCAGAAATCTAGTAACAATCAACTAGTCCACATAAGATCGGATCATGGTAAAGAATTTGAAAATTCAAAGTTTATGGATTATTGTAATGAGCATGGTTTAAGTCATAATTTCTCCGCGCCTAGAACACCACAACAAAATGGTGTTGTTGAACGTAAGAATAGAACCTTAGAAGAAATGGCTAGAACTATGTTAATTGCTAGTGGTTTACCTAGAAATTTTTGGGCCGAAGCCGTCAATACTGCTTGTTATATATTAAACCGAGTTTTAATAAGACCAATCACTTCTAAGACCCCCTACGAATTATTTAAAGGAATTAAACATAATATTTCATACTTTCGAGTCTTTGGATGTCGATGTTTTGTGCATGTTAATGGAAAACGAAATTTAGGTAAATTTGATGAAAGAAGTGATGAAGCGGTATTTCTTGGCTATTAATCTCATAGTAAAGCTTATAGAGTTTATAATAAGAAAACAATGTGTGTTGAAGAATCTGTTCACATAATATTTGATGAGACTAACTTTATGACAAGTGAACAAGAAACAAGTGATTTTAAGATAGGTCTTGCGGATCTGGAAGATGATGAAAATATACACAAGGAGCAAGATCCAGTAGAACAGCAACAAGGTCAGAATGTTGAACAAAATCAAGAACAGGAACCACAGGCAGATCAGGAACAGCCTGCAGTTCCTAATCCAGAAATTCAAACAGAAGCACAAGAAGAAAGAATTGAAGTTGAACCAAATCAGAATCAAGTCAATGAACCAGCTTCCACATCTGTCTCCACAAGAGACTTTGTTCCAAGACCGTGGAAACATCATAAGTCACATCCACTAGAATTGATCATAAGCGACATGAACAAAGGCATACAAACAAGGGGACAAATGAGAAACTTTTGTGAACACTTTGCTTTTCTATCAACAATGGAACCCAAGAATCATGTAGAAGCTTTGCAAGATTCGGATTGGGTGGTAGCTATGCAAGATGAATTAAACGAGTTTGAAAGAAACAAAGTGTGGCACTTAGAAGCAAAACCGAAGAACAAGAAGATTATTGGACTTAAATGGGTATTCAGGAACAAGCTGGATGAACACGGCATAATCGTTAGAAACAAAGCAAGGTTAGTGGTAAAAGGATATAATCAACAGGAAGGTATTGACTATACTGAAACTTTTGCTCCCATAGCTAGATTAGAAGCTATTAGAATTCTTATTTCATTTGCTGCTTTCATGAATTTTAAATTATATCAAATGGACGTAAAATGTGCATTCTTAAATGGGTTTCTAGAAGAAGATGTATATGTGGAACAACCACCTGGCTTTGAAAACCCAATTTCTCCGGATCACGTCTACAAGCTTGATAAAGCTCTTTATGGGCTAAAACAGGCACCTAGACAATGGTACGAGAGATTATCTAAGTTTTTGATTGAAAATAAGTTCATACGTGGTAAAATTGATAAAACCTTATTCTTTAAGAATAAAGGTTCGAATATATTAGTTGTTCAAATATATGTTGATGATATTATTTTTGGTGCTACAAATGAATCGTTATGTAAGGAATTTGCTGACCTAATGAGTAATGAGTTTGAAATGAGTATGATGGGAGAATTAAATTTCTTCCTTGGTTTGCAAATTAAACAAACTGCTAACGGTATCTTTATTCATCAACAAAAATATATAAAAGAACTTCTAAAGAAATATGGACTAGATAGTGCTAAAACAAACCATACACCCATGGCCACTAACATTAGGTTAGATGAAGACTCTAACGGAATTAATGTTGACCAAACGATGTATAGAGCCATGATAGGATCCCTACTATACTTAACCGCTAGTAGACCCGATATATCCTTTAGTGTTGGCTTGTGTGCTAGATTTCAATCAAATCCTAAAGAATCACATCATACGGCAGTTAAAAGAATTCTTAGATATCTAAAGGGAACAGATGACTTATCCTTATTTTATCCTAAAAGTGATGTCTATGACTTGAAAGGGTATAGTGATGCAGATTACGTAGGTGATCTTGTAAATAGAAAAAGCACTTCAGGAATGGTACAGTTTCTTGGATCTTGTTTGGTATCATGGAGTTCCAAGAAACAGAACACAATAGCTTTATCCACTGCAGAAGCTGAATACGTAGCAGCAGCAGCCTGCTGTTCCCAAATGCTCTGGATTAAACAACAGCTAAGAGATTTTGGTATTAAATTTGAATGTGTTCCTATTTATTGTGATAATACTAGTGCTATTTGTATTTCTAAAGATCTGGTGCATCATTCTAGAGTTAAACATATTCATATTAGACATCATTTCCTTAAGGATAACGTAGAGCATAAAAATATTATTGTTAAACATGTCAATACTAGTGATCAAGTTGCAGATATAATGACCAAACCGCTTCCAAGAGAACAATTTGAAAAGATGAGGTTGGAGCTAGGTATGATCAAGCTTCACTAACGTTTAATTGCTAGTATTCCTCCTCAAAACATCTTGAAAAATCGGAAGGGTTCAATCAACCACAACAACCAAGATTGATTATTCAATCATTGCGAGATTTGGGTATGCTTCTATTTAAATTTATGTCTTAAACTTTATCTTGATTGCTTGCATGTTTGAACTAATTAGACCAAGTAGCATAACTTATTTTATATTATCTAATATTCTATTACCCACATATTATAAATTATTTTAAAAATCACAAAAATATTTTATTTTCCACAAATTCCAGCATTTTCTTTATTTTAATTTATTTCGGTGAGCCAACATATTTTATGAAATGGAAGACGGATCATCGAGGTGTTTCGGAAAGTAGTTATCTAAATCGACATATTCAACGAACGAAACTTAATTAATAACCACCCTTACACCTCCTAAAACCGTCGTAAAGGAAGTTGTACAAACCCTTTCATAACCGTTCCATCATACTCTTTATAACTCAATCCTCACGTCACATTCATCACAATAACCATTATTACCAAAGTACAACTCCTTTTACTCACCAAAACCGTCAAACATTCACTCTTTCCTCTCTCAACTTCTTTTCTTCATCCCTACCAAACAACACCATGAAATCGCCAAGATTATCGTCAATGAGCAAAGGGAAAAGCCCTAAATTCATCACTAAAGAACACTTAATATTATTACCCATCTTATTTTTAGAGTGTTTGATTTGGTTTATGAAAGCTATTTAATGGAACATGTAAATTGTAGCTTCCTCTATGGTGAGAACACTTAATACTATTATCCATCTTATTTTTAGAGTGTTTGATTTGGTTTATGAAAGCTATTTTTCAATGGAACATGTAAATTATAATTGATTTGGTTTGATAGAACACTGTAAATGGAATACAGATGTTGGAGATGAAGAATGAAGGATAATTGGTTTCCTTTCAATTTTGTAGGAAAGTGTTTGTAAAAGGATGTAAAACACTTTTCAATTCAAAATCCCCATTTGAATTTATTTGTTAGACCAAACAATGGAAATTGGTGAAAATAATTTTCTGGGAAATCGTTTTTCCCCAAACCAAACACCCTCTTTGTGTTTTTTATTGTATGATCTTTTATGATGCCCAAATTTGTATTTTTGTTTTTGTATATTAGTTGGTGGAATTGAAGAACGGGGAGACTTATAATGGACATTTGGTTAATTGTGATACCTGGATGAATATTCATCTTTTTTAAGTTATCTGTACATCTAAGGTAATATCAACTCTGTATTTTGAAATTTCGGGTTAGCTTCTTCGAATTTCCCTTGTGAAATAGATGTTTCGACTCAGTGGTGATGTCCTCGTTTTGCAAGGAAAAAGCAAGAAAAGTAGAAAACCCACAAACCTAAAGCCTGATTTGTTCACCTGTTCATTAGATGAAGAGAAGAAACTTGGCGTTGGTAAATGGAAAGATGGCGTGGATGGTTCAGATCGTTCCAACCAACGCAGGTATCATTGCCTCATCAAAAGTAATTTCTACTATTCATTAGTAAATATAGATGCTTGTTTTTTTGCTTTAAATTTGGGCAATTAAAGAAATGTGGTGTGCTTCAATTTTGTTTGGGTATATGGAAGAACTCATAAGCATCCAGAAGTGATCTTTTGTGTTCGTAAACAGTTTGTTGTTCCGCTTAGTAGTGGAAAATATGCATTTAACTTTGTAAATTTGGGCATTACATTTTTTTCTTGTTGCTGGTTGTCAGATTCGTTTGTTGTGCGTTTACACTAATGGAATTGCTTTCTTACACTATGTTTTCCTCCATTAAAATAAGTCATTAGTGTGGAGTGTGCTTTGTATTTGGGTATTTTGAGAATTGTTTTGTGTTTTTTTAAGAGTAAATGTCTCATGCATTAAATATTGGAAAAGATATGAATGAAAGATCAAGCTTGTATTAGAAAGGTGCTTTACTTTTAAAAATTTACGATCTCAAATGTTACAAAATTATTCTGTTGAGATGAACTTGTTTCAATAAGGTACTCTTTGTCGGTTTTTGAAGTGTAATTTTGATGATCACACTGATTTTTGTAATTGCCTTAAAGAATGAACGACTTTCTTTCAGCGTTTTGACATTTTTTTTTTCATTTCATTTTTTTATTTAATCCGGATCAATTAAAATTTTTTTTGGAGAATTTATTGCTTTTAGTTTACATGATGATGACAATTTCTGCTTTCTTACATCATTATTTGCTCCATGATGGTGCTTCAAATTTGGATATTTGAAGAAATGTTTTCTGCATAATTATTTTGGATATGTTAGAAAGTTCATGCATATGAAGTATTTTTTCCTCTTTAGGCCATGGAATTTAGGAGGAATTGAGTGGAATGGTATTTTCTACTATGTAGCATAAACTTGCATTCATGTTTGGGAGAGTTCATGCACTTGTTTGCTTTGGCATTGGTTTCAGATTTTGTTCAATTTCATACCTTTGGCTTATTAACTATTTTGAATTGGTTTTACGGTAATAATTCTTTTACTTTCAATCACATTTAAGAAATTTAGTATTTACATTTTGCATGTAATCGGTGGATTTATTGAAGATGCTTAGATGTGAAATTACAATGATAAGTGATTACAGTTTTGAAAGAATTCTTGTAGTGTATGTTCAGGCTTCCTCATACTTTTGATTTATATTGTTTTAAGATTTATAGTTGACATGATGTTTTTGATGTTGTTTGGCCTTTTGTTACCAAGGTTGCCTACATCTGACCCTCAAACCCTGCGTTTGCGAGTGAAAGTTGTCAACACTCAAAGAATATTGACACTAGATTGAGTGGCCATATGTTTGATATGGGAATAATGAAAATGAATATATGACATGCTGGGATTAAGGTTGGGATTCTATATGCATAAAAGGATGTCATTTGTTTTCTAAATGTAAACTTAGAGCATTGAGTTTTTTTTTTTTTTTGAAGATTGGAGCATTGAGTTTTAAAGTGACAAATTTTATTTGTTTTTTAAATGTAAACTTAGAGCATTGAGTATTAAAGTGACAAATTTTATTGGAAGCTGTTATGTTAATTTTTCTATGATATTTGGTTTATGTTGATTATATGATGTGGGTGAGTTGATTTAATAATTTAATGTCTTAAGGTCAACTTTAATTTTAATAGAGATTGCAAACACTTAAAAGTTTTAGTTTAAAAGAGGATTCTTCGATATTTAGTAGTCGATGTTTGATAATCAAGCTAATAAATCTTATGTAGAAAGAAAGCATATAGTATTATTTCTGCATCTAGCTAATTGTCCTTTAAAAGCTGTTGGTGGATGAAACTTAAAGTGATTGAGATCAATTAATTTGAAAATCCAGGGGTATGTAGTTACATAGATAGGCTACTTTAATATTCATAAATTAGACTATTTTTCTTCAAATAACATACCTTGATATGCAACTCTTTATATTGTTTTTCCACCTCCTTATATACATGTTCATTTTAAGCTTAGCAAGGTAGATCCATTTACTATCTTTGAATATGACGATAAATCATACAACTCTTTATATGAAAAATCACATTTTTTTTTGAATTTTTGGCTTTGCTTAATTAATGGGTTGAAATAATTGGTTATGGGGGTTTATTTTGAGAATTGATGAAATATTCGAATTATGGTGATTTACCTTAACGAGTTGGATTTCCGAACCTACTATTAGATTTTATCAAGTTTTGGTGAGCAATTTGGAGTATCTTGCTAGATTTCATCAAGTTTTGGTGAGCAATGTGTTGAATTTAGGATTGCTGGAATTAAAAAAAATTGTGGGCTTTTACTTTAAATCCAATAAAAAGATTACACAAAAGAGAAAATAAAACGATAAATTTCAATTAAATTTAATTCTTATTTCCATTATCTTGGTCAATTGTTTGAATTGGTTTTCTTGTTTGCTTTTGGGATTAATAAATTGGTGTGATGATTGATTTGTTTTATCTGTTATTTCGATGATCCAATCTCATTTCCTAATTACTTGCTTCGATCATTAATTGTGTATTCTATTGTAGGTTCTTGATTTTCATGAGATGAACAAAGATGATAATCGGCTCTTAGATGCTCTCTTCATGGTAAGTTTCACTCTAAATTTAATATCTTCAAATTGTTAGTTTTTTATTTATTCAAAAATAGATGACTTAGACTCTTAGAGTTAAATATAATTCCTTGATGCATTATATTGTTAGATTTGGTTTCGTTACTTATAATTGGAAAGATTTGGTTTCGTTACTTTTAATTGGAAATAAGATTTTGGATCCCAAGTTGTAAATGTTTTATTGTTTAATTCTGTTATTACGGTGGATTTTTTTTTTGAGTTGGTATGTTTATATTGGTGCCATAGTGGCATTTCTTTGAATTATGCTCATGAAGGAGTATTTCAAAATTGAGGTTATAGTGGGTTGAAACATGTCATCTGAAATTCATATATGTGGTTATTGTTTACCTTTAGTGTTGCAATTAATCTTTAGACCGTGGAGGTGCAGGAAAATTCAATGTCAATGTGTTAATTCATATATAAACGATTATAAACAAGTGTTGTCTCATTCTTATTGTCATTGTATTTTTTGTTTAGCTCTCTATTTTTTATGAGTTTTTGATAGAGTCCTTGTTGTATCTGCACATTAACATTTCAGCAGCTTCAACATGAGATTTAATTCACAAAGGTTTTTCCTTTCACGTTTGCTCACATTCTATAGTTTCAATTTCAGTTTTCAATATTTATTTTTAGAGTGAATTTGCATTGGGTTATTGATATTTCATTCTAATACTATTATTACTTTTTGTTAATATGTTTTTACGATTAATTTTTGAGCTATTAAGCAATTTTTAGGTTTTTTTAAGTCATCTTTGTTCTTCATTATTTTTGGGTTTTAATGTTAAATCATCTTTCTGGTTTAGGGGTTTTTGTGGGTTTTGTTGATTGACCTTTGAGAGGATATTTTTTTTTGAATATTTTGAGAGGATATTAAACCCCTGACATCAAGAAATATTTTCAAAAATATTTTTCTCAATTCAGTTTCATTTTATCTTTTGATGGAATTTGTTGGGTTAATGTTGATCTACATTTGATAAGATATTACAAGAATTGTTATATAATCAATGTGAGATCGAAGCAAAAATGGAAAGAAATTTTTATTAAGAAAATTGATGTACTAAAATTTGATAGAATTTATCGTCACTAGCAGGAATCGGAAATTAAAACAGATATAAAAAATGGAAACTATGGTAGACAATTTGGTGAAAGAGATCAGAATCCCTCCACTAGCACCTCCTTTACCCTGCCCTCTCAGAGTATATCCTAAGAAGATTTTGATGAGGTCTAAGGCTATACACATCTCATCTTACAAAGACCAATGCTCATTGAACACCGAAACAAGGGTTTTATGTGACCGCCTTATTTAGAAGCTTATTGAGCTAATGTTGTTGTTCATACTTATAATGGTGGCCACATTTATGTTCAAGCTACTGTTAAATGTAAAATATAGATTTGTAATATTTTCATATTTAGATTTGCAAAAACTGATTTTCACTAACTAAATGTATGTGAATTGATAGGATTAAGAATTTAGTGGTGAAATTGATGCGATTGAAAATTTAGAAGTGTTGATGGGTACAAATTGCATGTTTTGGTGAATTTTTTTCTTTGTTTGTTTGATTCATGATTCAAATTGTCTCCTTTCGTTTAAATGATAGTATATGTTTGCTTAATTCGTGAGGTGTTGTATTGATTGCCTACTTCAGTTTAATTAAGTTTTCTATTTTTAGTATTGATACATGAGCTTCAGTTTCTAATTATTGTGGTAATTTGTAAATTGTAAAGTTAGCAGAAGCTTGTGCTCAACAATATTGAGGTTCCAAAGAATGAAATTACACCAAATGATTCTACAGTGTCTGCACCAACTTGCCATGATAACTTAATATGGAGAATTATCTCTTTGGGGCAAATGAGATGTGCCTCCATGTTATTGTTGTGACATTTGATGGGTAAAATGAACTTTTTGTATAAATATGTTGCTTACTTGTTCCTTATGTGAATCTACTTATTTTTTATCTTCAGTTTGTACTTCTAATACAACATTGATCATAAATCTCTGGCACTTTCTGTGTGTGTATATGTCAGATTAATATCTGAGCCAATCCAAAATTAGTTTTTCCTATGAACCTAATGAGCTATCATACTTGGGATGAAGTAAGCTTTTACAAGAGTAGTAAAGAAAATCAAATGATAGCACTATTGATGTTTAATTGTTGTTTCGTAGTATAGGTTGTCAAAAGTTGTTGCGTTGTATGATCTATGATACATTGGATTTGATTTATGGAAATGGTGCATTTGATTTTGGTTGGTACATTGAGTTGGGAGTCTCAAATCGTGTCCAACCTGTATTTTTTGACTGATGATGTATTTGAAGTTGATGTTCGGATCACTTGTAGAAATATGTGGGCATATGGTTTAAAACATTTTCTTTGCTATCAAGAAATATATAGTTCTATAATTTATATACAATTTCTTTGCTTGACATCAGTATTCTTCTAGGATTCAATTATAAGGTTTAGTCATTCGATCTCTCAAATGTAGCTATGTGTCTATTTTATTCATAAAATTTCTAGGTTTTTGCAAATTAGAGTTTGCTTGTCGTGCTACTATTAATTTCTTAATGTTGAAACTTATTAAAATTATATTTGTTAAAATTAACCTTGTTGTATTTCAAGGTGTAATTTCTTTTAGTTCTTTGTATTCAGCTGTCATAATTCATATATATCTTTTGGTTTATATTAACATAATATTTAATTAACTTGTAGGATGCTCGTGAAAATGATGTTGATCATAGTATTTACAAAGGAAAGGTGCTATCGATCGTCAATGTCGTATCACAATGGTACGATATGGCTTCAATGCTCATTTTAGGATATTATTATTGCAATTTCCTAATAAATTTCTATCTTCTAAGATTTCCAATTGCGTACTAATTGAAAACTATTCACCGATGGACCTCATACTCTATAATTGTTGATTGTTAATAAAATTTTCATAGAAGTCTTTTTGAATACTTTTTTGAATACTAGGAGTATCTATCAAATCTAAGGCTTCCTTCATCTTCAACATCATTCTTTATTTTTGTACCTAATATGGTCAAATATTATATGCTAATTGAATTGCTAATATCATTGATTATTATATGCTAATTGAATTGCTCGCTCTTTTGTTCTTGAAATTGTTGAATAATGTTGCAGACTCTAAAAGAGAGTAGCCATTGGAAGAAAAAAAATGAAAGAGAAGAAAATATAAGATAATTGCTATCTTTGTTGAAATGTTAATATTTTACGAATTTACTGCAACATGTCTTTTTTGTCTCGATTGGGAAACTAAATCATCTACATTGTTCATTTTTTGTTATTTGGTCTTAACCAAGGGGGATAGTTTTACTATCATTAGTGTTGCCTCGTGTGGTCGTGCACTTTATCATCTCTTCTAAACCTTTGTGAGAGTCATACAATTACAAAAAATTAGTGGTTAAGTTTAGCTCATGCAGAGCAAGAAGATGCCCCCGATGAGAATGGAATTGGTTTTTGAATCCTGATCATGGGATGTCACCAAGTGTTGTTGAGATAATTGCCACAATTCTATTACTCGTAGAACCACTTATATCGGGACGAGCAAAGACATCAAAAATATTTGTTTTTAGACAAATGTTCTATATTGGCACTTATAGTCTTGTTTCGTTGTTCAGGAACATCCAAGCTTGATGACTCAATCAAAAAAGGAGCAAATACACGGTCCCATAAACGTTGAGAAGTTTACATTTGTTTTCTTCTCGATCAAGAAGAATATTTTATAACTTGTGGCCTTGTGGGTGTATGGGAAAAAGGGGAACAATGAAACTAAGAGCGCAGAAGTCCTTTGTCCAATACTACCTAGAAGTTAATTAGTTTTTCTATGTATTTAAAGCTTAATAGATTTTTTCATCTTGTTTAAGTGAGGAGGTACCAAATCTTTTGACATACCAAGTTCTATTTTATTCAGGGGAATCCTAACTCTTGTTTGTGTAGTTGCTTTCTTGTACAATTGTTTCATGCAACATGCTATATTTGTGACTAATGGAATGTTAAAGGTATATATACTAGCATTCCAATATTTTTTTAATGTTTACATGAGCTCAATGTTGAGTTGTTAATTTTACCAATTTTCATTTTCAATAACTTTTTGTTTCTTACCATAAAGCAAATTCAATCAAAAGTTCACCTTTAACGACTTCATTTCATTTACTTAATTTCTTCAAGTTTAATTTTCCTAATTTAATTTATATTTTTAAACAAAATAGGATTTCTTGGGGGAGCGCGTGCGTAGCACGCGCCCCACCAACTAGTTCACAAAAAAACTGAAAATTTTATGAAAAATTTCTTGATCTATTTGTTTTTCCAAACCCTAGAAATTGGGGATTCTTCACATTTGCTTAACAATTGTTCAAAATGGGTCATGGGAAAGCTTGTGCAAACATAAAGAAGAACTTTTACAACTTGGAACATCAATAACTCAAAGATTTTGGTAAAAATTCGAACTATCTTTGAATTTCTTTGACATTTTCTTTATTGTTCCTTTTTGCAAAGTTGTTAAAAAGTTCTTGTGGTTATAGTTCTAAATTGTGATTTGTGGTGTTCTTGTGTGAATTAGTAGTGTTTTGTTGTTATAAAAAAAATGTCTAAAAGAACAAGAGCTAGTAGAGCAAGTTCTAGTGGGGAAGGACCTAGTAGACCTAGGAGAGAAAGAGTTGTTCAACCATCAAACCCTATCCCAGAAATAGAACAAGAAGAAGAATTAGACTTAAACTTGGGATACTTGGGGCTCCAAAATTTGGATGAAAGAGCACAATTGAGATGGCATAATCTTACACAACCGGGTAGATCTATTCAACAAACAAGATTTTGTCATATACCAACATTAGATGCTTTAGGTCTCACACCATCAATTCAAACCCTTTTAGCAAAGGTGGGTTTAGCTGACTTCATGACCAAAGCCGAACCAACCTATGCACGAATGACCTTGGAGTTTCTAGCCACCATAAAAAAAGGAACTGACACAAGACATGGAACAAAAGTGATTATCTTCAATCTGCATGACCAAAGAAGAAGATTGACTTACAACCAACTTCGAACTGCCTTAGGTGTAGAAAACATGATTGATGAGGAATATGGCAATTTTCAACATGTTGCTTTTTGGCTACTCATCTCAAATTCCACATGGGGATCAAGACTAAAGATTAGTAGCATTCCGCACCCAGCCTTAAGGTTTGCCCTTAGACTAATCAACATGACATTCCTAGCACAAGGGGAACCTACTAATTTGGGAAAATCTGAATTGAAAATTTTATGGGCTATGTCACCGCAAGGGCAAGGATGCCCTGATTGGATTGATGTTTGGGTGAATAGATGCATAGACCTAGGGGAGACCACAAGAGGAAAAATTAGCATGGGAGGCATGGTTTCCATAATTGCAAATGCTTTAGATATATCCATTCCCTTAAACCATGAAGGCGAACCATTGTTACAACCATTGAAGGGAAGCTTCCTATATGATCACAAGGGCCTAGCCGATACCGATATGTTACAAAGAGATGAATCTAGGAACCCTACATACTACATTTGGAAGTGGAACGGTGTTCCATTTATGCGGTTACCCCAAGACCGAACTCTAATCACGCCAAATACAACCAATGCACAACTTTATATTGAACCTGATAGATATTATGAACAAGGAGTGACTGAAATTAGAGCTCAAGATCAAGGCCCACTTCCCGGTGCAATACCACCTCCACCTAGGCCAGATTATTATCAAAACTTAGATAATCGTATTACAAACATTGAAAACACACAATACCATCATGGTATATGCTTGGAAAATCTAAGTGATGATATGTATTGATGATGGCCAATCTTAACACCTTTCATGCAAGACACTATCCAGATTACATTGACCCTACTCAAAGCATTAATGAAGAATTAGCAAGAAGAAGAAAAGGGAGGCCACCAAGAAGAGGTGGTAGACAACATTGAGGACAATGTAAAGTTTAGGTGTGGGGGTGGGAAAGATGGTAGGAAGGTAGTTTGTAGGGCATATCTTGGTTCTTTGAAGTTGTGTTGGTGCAAAGCTGCTGATTTTGAATTGAGGAGTTGTTGATGTGGTTGTTGTTTTTCTGATATTTCTGGTTATTGATTCCTTTTATTGGTGATGTTGAATATTAGTTGATTATTTGATGGTTATCTGTTCTTGTTGTATGTGAGTTGATGCCTTGATATGTTTGATGTTTTGAGTTTTGATGATGATGGTGAGAAGTAGAGTATGATTTAGTATGATGACATGGTGATGTGAGGTTGGAGTTTTGATGTTATTTGCCCATAAGAAACACCTATAAGGGCACCTACGATAATGTATATATTTTCATCAAAAAAAAAAAAGAAGAAGAAAAAAAAATATAACCCCGCTAGACTGAAAACTCGAAAGGGCGGTCTAGGCAAAAATTAGGGGAGCCTTGCTAAGCTGAAAACTCGAAAGGGCGGCTTAGGCAAAAATAAAAGGCTAAAGAGAGGTGAGAAAGTGAGGTTTGGAAAAAGAAAGAGAGTAGCTAGATCGAAAACCCGAAAGGGCGATCTAGGCAAAATGAGAGAAATGAGAGACAAATTTGCTTTTCTGTTTCCAAAAGTTTTGTCAAAACACTTATCCACCTAAATTTTTTGACTTAGTACAAATTATGAACTCAATTTTTCATAAGAGTTTATAATAAGACTAAGTATTTTTGAGCTCTTGATTCTTCATCTTTTTACTTCCATATTTAAGACTTACTCGAGGACGAGTAAGGACTAGGTCTGGGGGTATTTGATAGAGCTTTATTATTATACTATTTTATTATCTTTATTTTGTTTATATTTTAGTTTACTCTAGTTAAATGTTATTAATATTACATTTATCACTACATATGTAAATATTATTATTATTATTATTATTATTATTATTATTATTATTATTATTATTATTATTATTATTATTATTATTATTATTATTATTATTATTTTAGCACAGCTCGTCATTTTGAAACAAAAATATGTATATCAACTAATTCGCGGGTCGCGAAGGAAGTCACTGGTCGCGAGCTCCCTGGTCGCGAAAAATGACTTCCTTCGCGACCCGTGAATTAGTTGATATACATATTTTTGCTTCAAAATGACGAGCTGTGCTAAAATAATAATAATAATAATAATAATAATAATAATAATAATAATAATAATAATAATAATAATAATAATAATAATAATAATAATAATAATAATAATAATAATAATAATATTTACATATGTAGTGATAAATGTAATATTAATAACATTTAACTAGAGTAAACTAAAATATAAACAAAATAAAGATAATAAAATAGTATAATAATAAAGCTCTATCACCTTGCTGCACATCTGCCACTCATTCTATTTGGTTAAAGCATGGGAAAAAGTTTAGTTACATGGGCCATCGAAAATGGCTTGAATCAAATCATCCTTACGATTTTCTAAGGATAAGTTTGATGGCACTATAGAGCTTGGAGTTCCTCCAAATCCACCGAGTGGCTCAGATGTCTTAGAACAATTAAGAGGATTTACTTTTAAAAATGGTAAACCTTATGTGTCATCAAACAAAAGGCAAAGGGGTGCAGGTAGCTTTGTTCATGATGCTTTTATGGAAGGTGTAAGTAATGAGCCTCATATTAATAATGATATCTATGAAAATATTGATGAGTTTTTAGAGGAAGATATAAATGGGGAACAAATTTATTATAAGAAAAAGAGCATCTTCTTTGATTTGCCATATTGGGAGCATACTCTTCCAAAACACAATTTGGATGTTATGCATATAGAAAAAAATGTTTGTGGTAATTTACTTGGTACCTTATTAAATCTAGAGGGGAAGACAAAAGACAATGAAAAGACTCGAAGGGATCTTATGGAAATGGGTATAAGACATGAGTTACACCTTATAGAGAGAGAAAACAAAAGGCCTTATGCACCATTAGCATGCTATACTATGTCCGTGTAATGAAATCTTGATATGCCAATCAAACAAAAGGCCTTATGCACCATTAGCATGAATTCTTGATATGCCAATCAAACAAGGCTAGCACTGATGCGACCATTGAGGCAATGCAAGTTGAACTTCAGTTATATCGCACTGCATATACTAATGGAATAGATCCAATGTCTCAAACTCTTGGTCATAATGTTGAACGTAGTGCATCTGAGAAACGACAACAACTACAGCAACAACAACAACAACAGGTATCTTAGTGTTTATTTGGCATTTCTTGAATACTAATACATAATTTTGAGTTCAATTGAATTAGAGGGTAATTATACTTGTATTCTTCTTTTCTATTATTAACGACAATGTCCCTTATTTCAAGTTTATTTCTTAGTGTGTTTTTTGATGAATTTGATTGAGTTTATTCTTGGGTTGAATATATATCGTGTGTTGGAACAGGCTAATGACATGGTCGAACAGTTCTTGAAAGAGCATTTTGGAGGTGATGAGATTATATTGTCGGCCACAGGTATAATTTGTCTCCTTGATATACAATATAAATGAATATTGTTGCATTTAATATTTTTTAATAAGTATTTTAGTACACTCAAAACATCAAAGATCAAACATCAAAGATCAAAGATCAAATAGGTCATGCTACTGTAAATTGTAATGCTCTTTCATTTGTTACAACTAAGGACTTTGCCGATTATTTTTTATTATAAATTTGGCTATTTTTAGTTATTAATCAATTTAATTAATAGTTGTGTTATTTATACTTTGTTTTGTAGATTCCAAATTAAAGGCAAAGCAAGGATAATAGTGAGCTGGGTGATTAAAGAAATGGAGATAGTTTGAAGCTTTACAATGTTATTTGTTTTATATCTAGATGTGTCTTTTAAAATTCTTAACATGATGTACAAGTTAATTATAGAATTTTACTTTTTGATTGTGTTGAATGTGTTTGGAGGTTGAATACATTGAGATAAATATATATGATTTTAGATTAATTATATGTCTTTTTATTTCATATTTTTTATACACATAAAAAACCATTATATTTAATTGGTATTTCAAAATTAATTGCAATCATTCCAAGTGTAACTATTTTCATGAATTAACAATATTTTAAGAAGAAAAAATATAACTATTGTGACACACTTAGGTGTCACAAGACTCACAAATGTTCTAAAAATTTGACATTCATACATGTCATAATTAATGTGACAATTTAAGGTGTCACAATTATTGTGACATTCATAAACCGTCACAATTTTTGTTGTGACATGCAATTTTGCGACGGCTCCTACCAAATGTCACCAACTTTTTTGGTGACATCTATAAATGTTAAAATTTGGCTATTATGAATGTCACAATTAGACCTTTTTTTGTAGTGATTGTTATTGTGATGTTTAGGATATAGAAATTTTGATTTTTTGGTATGATTTGGTCTCCATTTTCTGGATTTGGAGTCGAATCTTGCATTTTGTTGTTTATTTCTAGACTTAGGAGCTTTGGATTTAGAATATTTGTTTATTGGTTTTCTTGGATATAGAAATTAGTCTTGCCACCATTCCAATGATCCACCGGAGCTTTTGAGGCAACTTTTTCGTTCTGGAAGTCATTACTTTGCCAGAATGATGAATTTTCAAATTCTGACCGGCATTCTTCCCTTTTTCACTCTCGCTTTTGCACCAAGATCGGGTCCTCCGGACTCTCGACCTTGCACACAATCAGTCCTCTAAATCACGTAGAGGATGATTCACTCAAACTCACACAAAACAACCACCAATCACCCCAAGAAACCAATTCTTGGTTTTTAGGCCAGCCTTGGTCAACCTCTATTTTGGCTTCACTCACCAACGAGAAATGACCCCACACACCCTCCCTCGAGTTCCACTCAAATAAGGGAAGATGACACTCTAAATTGTTCCACAATTAGAGTGTAGAAGTGCTCCACAAGTTCTTGCAAAGCTGAGATTGTAATGAAAAAAACACACACGATGAGAGGAATGTAACTTTGAGGAAAATGAAGAGAATTCTTATTAATCACCAAAACTTGATCAAATCCATATACATGAGAGGTAGCCTATATTTATAGGTTTCTAACTACTTAATGGCTAATACATCACGTGCTTAGAGCATGCATTATTATAACACAAAAATCAGAAATAGAAAACTATGTTGTTCATCAGTACACTGCCTGCTGACTAGGGCACCTTATGCACAGATTTCAGAGCGTTGTATGCACTATTATCATGGTTCCTGGACCTTTATGGCTAGGCCCATGTATAGAGATGACATCCCCATTGTTGGATAGGTCTAGATCTTCATGGTCAAGGCTTGGGTAATGCTGCAAGGTGGGCTGGTCAACTTATGTTTTGTTGTACTGGTATGATCTGTCTGATAGGGGAACCTTCAGCTCCTTTTCTTGGTGTCTTACTGTGATCTATAGAAGTTACTTAAGGTGTTGATGGAAAGGTCCGTGTACCAAGATTCCATAACTACCCTTGGAGTCCTCAAAGACGCACGCATTAATTCTGAAAGTAGCTCCCAAGGTAAGCTGTTCGCCTTAATTGAGCTGCTGGGTCTGTTGATTCTTTTTTCATGATCTCATCATCTTCTTGTCTTCCCTAAGCTTTTGTTGGGTCTTGAATGTGTAAGGAACATGCACCATGTCAAACATGGTGCAGCTTTCGTCAGTAATACGCCCAAGAAGGGTGGAAATCCATGTCCAAAATTCATAGGCACTACAAGTGTAATAAATAGCAGCATCGAATATGATGGTGTCAAGGGTGTAAAGTATCAATGACATCAGTTGTGCATCATCTAATTTCCATTGCGGGTTTTTGTTTTATGGAGGGGCGGCAATGATATGATTGAGTAGCCACCAGTCTTTTACATCTTGTTTAATCTCATTACAACACTTAGTGTAATTTGTAAAGTTCAATTTTTCCTCTAGGGTGTATGTGGATTGAAGAAAATAAAGGGAAAGGAAAGGGAGGGATTTGGAGGGAGGAAGTATCCCTTGGTTGGATAACAAATTGGGAGGGAAGGGATTTGGAGGGGATGGATTTGGAAGGAAAATTTGGATCTTTTGTTAAGAAGACAATCTCTCCTAAAGAGGAAAGATTTGGAAGGAAAACATTTTTCTTCCTTTTCCCTTCCCTTTCCTTCTAAACAAACAATATACACTTTTCCTCCTTATCCCTCCCTTTCCATTCCCTTTCTTTCTTTCCCCTTCCTTTCCTTTCTTTTCTCTCCTAACTTGCTATCCAAACATAGTGCTAGGTAAGTATGGATCTTTTGATTATATGTTTGGATTCTTTGTATCATTCGTTCCAAAGACATCATTTTTTCAGGCTTAAATTTTCTTTTTGGTTTGGTTTAGTTTTGGTTTCTATTGTTCTAGTTAGTCTTGAATGCCGTGGCCGATCATTGGTCCCCGGAAAACACCATCGGCTCTGATACCATGATAAAATTAATAATAAACTATAGTAATTTAGTTTAGGTTTAAGAATCAATTCATTCTAGGGATGGCAATTCCGTCCGGATTCGACCCTAGTCCGACTCAATCCGACTACGACCCTGAAGGGAATTCGACTTGGAATTTGACTTTTTCACCAACATTTTGTTACCTTTAAACCACTAGACGTGACTAATTTAAGCTCTCTCTCATACTAATTGTAATTTTCGATTTTGAAAAACTACTTGGTATTTTTATTTAGATTAATCAATCACAATACGACAAATCAGGTCAAGAGAAATAAAATACGCCGAATCAAAATGCAGCTGGTCAGCTGGTCTTGGGCGAGACCATCTCAAATTGAGACAAGAGAGGGCCGCCCAATTCGTGCGCCTTATATACTTTCTCTCTTTTTTTTCGTTTTCTAGGCATTTTTCAATTTTAATCTTAAAGATATCAATTTCAATGTAAAGTAGTAACAATTTCAATTTAAACCTATAAGTGATCAATTATGACCTTAAAGTGATCAATTTCTACCTAATATATTGTTATGTTTCACAATTTTAAAAGAAGTTATATACAAATGGTATTATTCAATCATTCTATGAATGAATTTCAAACAACAAATGAATGGTCAATAAAACTATCAATAATTAAATTTGAACTAAATACTATACAATATATCAATACAATTTGAATACTTATTTTTAACGATAATTATAGATTAGAAGTTCAAAATTGAGTTAGATTATCAAATATCATTGTCCAATTATTTGTCATAATTTAACTATTAACTTAATCAATTTGAACTAAAACCTATACAATATCTTTATAGACTTTGAAATACTTATTTTGAAACCGATAATTGGATCTTATACGTCTAAAATTGAGTTAGATCATAAAATATCAAATACTTAAGTAGAAAATTGATCAATTTAAAGCCACAACTGATCACTTATAGGTTCAAATTGAAATTTTTATTTTGAAGTACTACTTTACATTGAAATTGATATCTTTAAGGTCAAAATTGATACCTTTAAGGACAAAGCGCGCGTGTAGTACACGCGCCTAACAATGGGTCGGCCCATATCTCGTGTTAGAGTATGACGGTCTCGACTAAGTTTTTGTGATCAAAATGCAAGAAAATTTTGTTAAATTGTATTATTAGGTCTATTCTCTTGTTTAACTTGAATTCAAAGTACATATTTTTTTGTTAAATTGTATTTGAAAAATATATTTTGTTAATTTTGTATGCTTTAAATCATTAGTACAAAATCACAACGATACTGTTTGAGAATAATTCGACTCCGTTGGAGGTCCGAGAGTCCGAGTCGGGGCAAACTTGGAGTATGCATAATCCGACTCCGAGTGGAGGTGGACTAAAAAAAACTCCGACTATTATCCGGAGCAAAGTCGGAGTAAGTATAATCTGAGCCGAGTCCGACCCATTGTCATCCCTAATTCACTCGTTTCATTCTTATTCATCAATTACAGAGAGCAAATACCCCCTATAAATACAAAAGATATGCCATGAAATAAGGAAACTAAATATTACAAATATCTTCATTTCCTAAATACTTAAAATATTATTGTAGAATATAAACAAAGATATTCTACTAGTTATTCTCTAATATTGTTTATATTCTACTAATTATTTTCTAAATATTGTTTATATTTTACTAATTATTCTCTAAATATTGTTTATCATTTCCAACAGCAAGAACCTCTCTTAATGTTTCTCGAGCCGAGGACTCCTTTTGGCCACGCTCTCCTATATGGGTATGAGTTGTCGCCGTCCTTTTCTTCCGAGACCGTGCTCATAGTTTTCTATGAGGGTAGGATGATGATGATTATGTAGAAAAGGTTGGAGGGAAAACACTTATTTTCATCTCTTTTCTCTTCTAATTTGATATTTTAATATTGTAAGGAAAGATTGTCCGGATTCCAAAATTTCCAAAGGTTGCAAGATTTATTTTGTTTTTATGATCCTACTGCCTACATCTCTAATCTAGTTATAAACGTACAAATGACTAGATTTTATATTTTCAGGAGCATATCAATCATAAAGAATATCATAAACAATCGATAAAGCTCAACGTTATTAGGTTTGTTCATATTTGCAAAGCATACAACAATCCGAAAGCCTTAATCTAGCTGAAACACAATTGTTAAAAATGAATATTCTCCAAGTACAAATGCTTAAAATGAGTTTCACTATATTAGCTCAAACACTGGGCTTTCGAGTTCCCACACGAGTTTCACAAGCCTTAACCGAAAGCGAACTATCCTTTATTGTGTTTTTTTTTTTTCATTTTAAAAGCTTAGACATTGTCTTGCTTTTGTTCGCAATTAGTAACAACGAGCAACGTTGTGGCTCGTGGTGATACTTCTTTGCTGTTCACAAGTTCTTCTCTTGTTCGCTGCGAACATCAAACAAGCCTTGAACTTAGGCTTGGAAACAGAGAAGGTTTTGAGAATTTAAATTTTCTGAAATTCCCGTCATCATCATCATCATCATTATACCCGGTGTATCCCGCCCATAGAAAATTATGGCCAGGGTCCGGGGAGGGAAGAACGGCGGCAACTCATACCCATAAAGTAGAGCACGGCCAAAGAGTCTCCCGGCTCGAAATAGAGTAAGGTAAGATTCAGAGATCCATTTTTGAAATTAAAAACAAAATAAAAATAAAAAATTCAGTTTTTTCGTTATAACCCATTCTGACTAGTTCTAATTTATTGGGTCTAGAGGGAAGACACTTGATTTCCATCCTTTTCCTTTCCTTTCGCTTCTAAACAAACAAGATATACACTCGCTCTTCTTACCCCTCTCGTCCCTCCCTTTCTTCCCTTTTTCTTCCCTTCCATTCTTTCTCTTCTAATTTACTATCCAAATATAGCGTAAGGAAAAATTGTGCAGATTCCAAGATTTCCAAAGAAGGCAAGATTTGATATTATCATGATCCTACTGCCTACATCTCTAACGTACAAATGTCTTGATTTTATATTTTCCAGGAGCAAATCAATCAAAAAGAATAGCCTAAACAATCGATAAAACTGAAAATTATAATTAGGTTGATTCATATTGGTAAAGCATAGAACAATCTGAAAGCCTTAATCTAGCTGAAACACAATTGTTGAAAATGAGTTTTACTATATTAGCTCAAACACTGGGCTTCCGAACACAAGTTTTATGCTATGATGATAATAGTATTGAGAAAAAACTGACCTAACTATAAGGTGCAGTGAGAAACTGGGATTATTTTGAACAAGTAAACAATAAGACGATCTTTGTACATGGGTTATCAGTAGACTTCAACGTTCCACTGCTCCGCCTTCTTCAATTGCCTCTTGTATTCAATCCAATCGATCCCTATAAAAAATAAAAAAAATCAACAAGATATTCATCAGAATTACTTGGAATGAGTAAAATGCATTACGTACCCTCAGCAGCAGCCAATGGAACCATGATATCATCGATTCCTTTCTCCATTCCCTTGAGTCCACACATGTAGACGTAAGTGTTATCTTTCTTGAGCAATTCCCATAGCTCCTTGTCGTATTGTGCCATACGAGTTTGGATGTACATCTTCTCTCCTTTCTCGTTAGTCTGCTCACGGCTCACAGCAAAATCTAGCCTGAAGTTTTCTGGAGCCTTCTCTTTCATCTTTTCAAATTCCTATAAACATTATTTACAAAGTCAATGAGTACCAAATATGTATTGATCTTAAAAGATTAAGATGAAGACATAAATAAAGATGCAAATCACCTCTTTGTAGAGCAGAGAGCTGCTTGTGGGTACACCCAAAAACAGCCAAGCCAAGCCGTTAAACTACAATCATATATCAAGGCCACTCATTAACCAATAAGTGAAAAATGAATCAGAAGCACACATCAATGTTAAGGAATAAACTCACCTTGTAATCATCATGCTTTTCGAAGAACATCTTCCACAAGAACGAACGGAAAGGAGCAATTCCAGTTCCAGTTGCAAGCTACATTTATCGATTCAATAATCATTATACATGAATATTGAAATGAATCTTTTTAAGTTACTAATTCCACCGTTTTTACACAAAGTGACAAGTTTGAAAACAGAAGATACCATGATAATAGTTGCATTAGGGTCTTTAGGCATCAGCATTTCCTTTCCAACTGGCCCTGTTATCTTCACTTCAGCACCGGGTTTCAAGTCACCTGCATACAGTACATGAGTGATGAGCTGAAAAGATCACATGAGAATATGAAAGAGGTTAATTTGGATCATCTAAGCTATTCCATTATGTGAACAGTTTTTACAAAGGTTATCAAGACCTTAGCACCTTCACCACATGTCTATGAGATCATCTTAGCAATGTAGATCGTAATACAACGCTAGATAATGAGATAAGGCACTTGCCAATTGTGATAAGAATTCAAATCCTTACATAAGTAGTTCGAGCAGACTCCCTTGACTATTTCTCCAGCCTCATTGGTGTAAACAAGTCGTTTTACACACAGCGAAACCTGTGAAGGAATGTAGTGAGAGATATACAGATAAAATGACTAAGGAAAACCAATAAAAATACTTCAATAAGTTGGGGAGAAAAAAAGGCATTTCAACCGTCTTTTTTATCATCCTTCCTTACCTATCTACTCCTTGCCCATTTGGCCATGCACAAATGTCAAAGATCATCAAATAACTTAACTACGCAATTCTATAAAATTTTAAAATAAAAATAACTAAGTAGCAGGAACCATACAGTTTTAGAATCACCGAAATCACCAAGGGCACTGCTGGCAATTGAGTACAATCTCAACTTATGAGGCTTTCCATTCTTGTCAACACCATCGGCAATGACTCCAATAGACTGCCCCTCTCTGTAAGGAACCTCTCCTACACAAGATACCCAATTCATAGTGTGATTGAAAGTAGAACTTTCAATAAGATCATTATCACATACAGCCTTTGTAAGTCAAAAGGAAGGTAAAGCCGAAGTAATTATGATAGGAATACCTTCATGGGAAAAAACCATGTGCCAAGTCTCCCCAGGAGCATCATCCCCAGTAATTTTAGTGTTAAGAAGACACCTTCCAACGTAAGGTTCTTTAGGCTTAAATTTGTTTAAAACAACTCCTTCCTCCATTTTCTTAGAATGCTTCTCAACTTTTGCAGGAGGAGCTGCCACATCTGAGGTCACTTGGGCTCTAATGGCATTGGCCCCAAGTTTACTAACAACAGATACATTTCTGTGGTACAAAGGAACCTGCAATACCCAAGCCAAATCAAATTATAAGCATTCTTGTCAAAAGAAACAATATAATAATGATGGGAGTTACCTTTACCTTTTTGTAGCTGATCTTGTCGGTAGAGATGATAGAAGAAGTTCTAGAGGAGAGACTTGATGACTTGGTTGTTGGTAAAGAAACTGCAGCAGTGACTGCAGCAGCCATGACTAGCTATGTAAAGGGATCGGAAGAAGAGATAACAATGTATATTGTATGAGGAAACAGAGAAATAAAACAGAAAAGCTGAGCCTGATGAGTAGGATTAGTTTTAAGTGAATGATGGAGCCTGGAGGAGTGGATTATGTATTGGCCATTGGGTGGAGGAGGTTTTTGGAGGAAATGCACTGCCTTCTATCTAGATAAGTTTATTAAAAATCTTCAATCTTTTCTAATTTCATTTATGGGTCCCACTCTCCTTTATTTTTGTGGCTAATTGCTCTTTCTGCTTTTCATTTCTTTTTTTTTTTTTTTTTTTTTTTGGCTTGATTGTATGTGCTCAAAAAGACACTCTCCTCCCTTTCCATTTTCGAATGTTCATTTCCAGTTTTCCTTTTACTGCTCCTTAATTAATTGTACCGGTTTTTTTATTCAGAGGTTAAGTTAGAGATCTCTCCAGCCTTCCAATAATGAAAAACCCTCAACCACGACACTAATTCATGATTTTGTTTTACCTTACGTTTGATTAACCGACTTTCAAATGATAAAAAATTGTCGCAAGCTGCGAGCCCTATCATTGTTTATTTAAGTGGAATGTATCGTGTATGATAATAAAGTCAATTATCAAATAATAATCAATTCATTTTAATTATTATTATTATTAATGCTAATCCCGAATAATGCATGAAGATGTTGAATTGAAACACATTCTTCAGTAGGTTCATTGGTGATTATATTTTAGGCAAAATGTTCATTCACATTCTTTATTCTCTTCATCGAATTATGTACCATATATCACCCATTAAAAAGGCATACGTTTCTTGTTCCGCAATCATGAAAGTCCAAACTTGAAAAGATATTTAAAGGCTTCCTTAATAAAGTAAAGAAAAAAAGCTTTCTAGCAAATTGAAGGCCTTGCTTGATTTGAATGTCTAACTTCTAAAACAACTATACATGGGCTGAAGGGCATAAACTAACATCTCTCTCAATGCTAAAATAACATCTAATTGTTAACTAAGAGGTGTTAATATAAGGGATCTAAAATGCACATACAACAGATAAGGAGTAGAAGAAAGCCTTGGAGTCACCAATATCAGTAGATCATACATGTCTGTGGGGCGTCAACAAAAGGGTCGGTATAATTATTCACCAACTAGAGGTAGATGATCAAAATTCAAGCTTCCTGCATAATCCTTGGTCAATTATCCTCGACTTGCCAGCTGCAGCCTTCATGGGAGCTCCAGGGCACGTCTCAGCAACTCCCGTCAAAGGGAGTGGTGAAGTTGGTGTATGAACTTCTTCCATTTCTACAGTTCCGTTTTCAGCAAAAAACTCCTCTGAAAGTTTCGATGTAATGGCTTCCAAAAGAGTTTCATAGATGGACTCCAGCAACGCCTTCTCAGACAGGGCATCTGCACCTTTTTCATCTCTGCTAAATGAAGAGAAATCGTCAACATCATCAAAATTAAGCCGTCTGGCAATGATTCTTTCAGACTTTATTATAAGCGTTTTACGAATTGGAGCAAGTTGAAGCTCATCTGGACCAGGGGCAAATGGATCAAAAACACCCTGAATGGGTGTGCTAGGGCTATCTTCAAGAACGGAAGCTACACCATCCACTTTTTTTGCGGATTCAAAGCCACCCAAAGTGGGTGTAATAGGGGTATTAGCCACATTCATGATATCCCCATTTTCTCGACTAAAAGTGGGTGTAATAGGGCACAAAATGGATCCCTTAATAGTGCCTTCATCACCAGTTACTGCTGCGGGTGAGCCAGTATCTTCTGAGCGAAAAGTCGTATCTCCATTTGCCTGAATACAAGGCTCGAATGACTGCCAATAAACACCAACTGTCTCCTGTGGTTTCTCATGGATCACCTGATCATCCATACTTCCCATTCTCTTCTGAAACAGAGAGATCAATCATTTATTCAACAGATAGCTCAAGAATACATGCCTATTTCCTAGAAAAATTCAAGAAACAAAATCCATATTTTTTCGGTGAAAGGCAATAAACTATGATTTCCAAGAAGCCATAAACCATAATAACATAAAGTATACATATCCAGTAGACATTATACAGATTAAGTTCATCAGCATGTAAAAGCAACAGGGATTCATATATGCACAAAAGAATGGAAAACAAAATTTTTAATAAATCCACAGCAATGCCAAAGTCTCATTACCAACAAAGTTAGGTCAGAAAAGATCATTAAAAGATACAAATTTTTAAAAATTCCAGTGGTCCAAAACTGCAGATATAAGATTAAATTCAGAGATACTATCTAGCTTTTACACATTCTTTGATTTTAACCACATTTCAAGACAAAAGGCAAAATCAAATGAAAAGAATTTACTAATTTTTTACACCCTGTCATTTAAAAACTCACATCATATACAATCAAATTCTCTTTTTTTTTTCTAACAATTAGAAATTGGTTAAGATAAAGAAGCCAAAAACCCTTACAACCCTCAAACCTAACCTTAATACACCACGAAGCCAAAGATACCATCCACTAAGTCCAATAATCATTCACTTGAGACTTGAGAGTTTTATTAAAACAACTAAATTAAATCTCCTGCATCCATTTCTTCAAATAAATAGAGATTCTTGACGCCGATACAACTAGAATACAATGAAACCTATTAAATCTACCAATTAGACAAGAACTAACAACAATTTCGAAAGTTCCCATCAAACCACAATCCTTCTATATAGAAATCATAAAAACATCATATAAACAACTAGTCCACCAAAACAAATCACAACCAATAAACAACGGAACATAAAGAATCATACTTACAATCATAATTCAAAAAAAAAACAAATATAAAAAAATTACTATGACGTAGAATTCGAGATTCAAATTGAAAACTCAAAACAGTTGCAAAGATTGGTATCAAGATCCAAAAACAATTACACTAAACAATTGATTAAGAGAATTGAACAAAAATAAAGGAACAAACCTATATCATAAAGAGAATCCCAAAACAGCGCGATAAACAAATACGGAGGTTGAGGGAATATGAGCGTTAAAATAATCTGAGGTGGAGTCCGCTGAGCTGATTAACACGGGGTTTGCTTACAGGGATGAAAGTTGAAACTCAAGGGTATAGAGGCGGTTGGCAACTGGAGATGAGAGCGAGAAGGTCAGAAAGTGGCGCATATCCGAGAGTTTCCGAGGGATTTGCAAACTGCTACTTTATATATCCCATGCTTTGCTCCAAAACATTTCTCAATAACCTTTTACCTTTTTCAAAGGCATTAATCACAAAAAAAAATAAAATTTAAAAAATTAAAAAATTAAAAAGTCTCCTTTTTGTGCAAATAAAAAATAGGAAAAATTATTATCGGACCTATTCGTTTTGTCTCTCTAGGAGTTCTCTCTCTCTAGGAGTTCTCTCTACGAGTGTTTTGTTTCCCGTTTTCTGGGTGTTCGTCTCTCTTCGAGAGTTTGTGTGATCTTGATATCACTTTTATGTTTCTTCTTTCTTCTTTGCTCTTCGTGGTTGTTTGTGGGGTCTAAAGGGTCTCTTCTTTGGGTGGTTCTATGGGGTCACGTTCAATTCTTGTACTCAAGAATAAGGGGGTGATGGATGGTAATAGTGTTCAGGAGGCAGGGGTGGCTGTTAGAAGGGTGGAGGATGATGTGGTGGCTAAATGGGTGGTTGATGGCGAGGAGGAAGATACTGAAAACGATCAGGTTGCTCTTGGGCTTATTGGTCAAATTTGGACGACGAGGACTCTTAATCCGACGGCGTTTATAGCAACCATGAAAAGTGTATGGACGGTAAAGAACGGTGTTGAGATTGTGAATATTGGCCGAAATCTCTATCAAATACAGTTTTTTCATTGGAGAGATAAAAAGAAAATTATGGAAGGCCAACCTTGGCATTTTGATAAATTCCCATTACTCTTGGAAGACGTGGCGAAGGCGGTGAAACCTTCAGATAAGGAGATTTTCTACTTGCCCATTTGGGCAAGATTTTATGATATTCCATTTAAAGGGCGGGGGAATGAGATGAATGCTCGACTCTTGGGGAACAAGATTGGTGTCTATGTGGAGATGGCGAAACCGGCGGGGTATTTTATTGAAAAATCCAAGCGAATTCGGGTGAAGATTGATGTTCGTCGTCCGCTATGTGCTAGTATTAAAATTAAAATTCAGGGTGGGAAGGTTTGTGATATTCCAGTTAAATATGAGCGATTACCGATGATATGCTTTTATTGTGGTCGTTTGGGCCATGGCTCCAACGAGTGCGTAGAGGTGAGTGGCGATAGGACTCCCGAAAAGCTATTCGGACCAACTATTCGTGCATCTCCATGGAAAATGCATCAAGGGGATTCTTCTCGGGGACATGAAAATTTAGAGGCGGGAAAAGGTTTATTTAAAGATAGTAAAATTTTTGTGACAAAGGAGGTGGAGGAAGCGCGGCGTTTGGAGGGTCAAAAGTTGGTCGAGGAGGTGGCAGATTTTTTTCATCGGGTCTCATTGGATAATGGGGCGGGGGATGGTTGTGAGTAGACCTGGGAAAACGGTCGGTCGGTCGGGTTACGGGTCGAGTCACTTTCGGTCGGGTCATTTTCGGGTCGGGCCATTCTCGGATCGGGTCATTTTTGGATCGGGTCACTCTCGGTTCCGGGTTGGTCGGGTTGACCCAACGGGTTATGACTTATGAAATTTAAAAAAATGATTTTCTCATATTTTATTATTTATGAAGCTTTTTTAATAAAAAAACTATTTCTCATCCCTATGACATTAATCCACATATCAATTAACACGGTATTAAAGCCTTATATGTGATTGAATTCAAGTTATAAGAAATCAGTAATAACGACGCTCGTTGTCTAAACTTTAAATCTCTATGTATAGTGCAAAACGTCCTTTGACTGTTTTAACAAGATGTATCGATTTGCAAAACTCATTTGACTGATTTAAATGTGCAAAACGTTCTTATAAATTTTATCGATTTGCTTACTGAAATGTAGAAGAACAAAAAACTCATTTGACTGATTTAACAAGATATATGTATTCAATTAAGATGATTATAACGTCTTTTTTTAAACAATAATAATTACGATGGATAAAAAGATGTTAGTTGCGTATTTTTTAAGATTATTAATGAGTTTTAAGGTTAAAATGATATAGTCAATATGTTTAGATAAGTTGAAAACAAAAATTTATTTGAAATGAATTCTAACATTGAGATTACTCTAAAAATTGACATTAGACCTGTCAAAACGGGTCGGTCGGGTCGGTTGCCGGTCGGATCATTTTCGGTCGGGTAATTATCGGGTCGGTCATGTTTCGGATTAAGTCTCTTTCGGATCGGTCGGGTTCGGGTTTTTCCGAGTCGGGTCCCGGGTCCATTTTCGGGTCGGATCAAATTTTCCCAGGTCTAGTTGTGAGACTGCTTTGCCGGTCAAGGATGGGGGTACGGAGAAGTAGGATGTGGGTAAGGATGTTGGGTTATTTCGGGTGGAAGGGTCCAGTGATCAATTGGGGCATGTGGTGGATGTTCACAATGAAGGGGATGATAGGTTGAGTGTTAGTGGAGACAGGGGGGATGTTCATGAGAAGGAGGAGGCGAATCCGGTTGGGGAAGGGGCGGATGATGGTCTTGAACAGGGGAGTTTTGGGGAAAAAATGGAAGCGTCGGGCTCGTGGGAAAGCTATAACGAAAGGGTAGGAACAATACAATGCTTATAGTAGCGGCAAAAGAAAGACGGGGTTCGATTGGTCTTTGGGGATGTCCAGGAAGTGGAAGGTGATTCACAGAGAAGAAGGATGGATGGAATGGAGGTTGATGTTTTGTCAAGTGATGATGTTGTTAAAGTGGCGGGTCCCACTAATTGGACTCTCGGTTTTCCATGATCTCTTTTTTATGTTGGAATTGCCGGGGATTGGGGAGTCCTGAGGCAGTTCGTAGTTTGATGGATTTAGTCCGTCAACATTCTCCAGAGATTCTTTTTTTATGCGAGACTAAGAGACGGGATGAAGAGATGCGGAAAATCAAAAAGAAATTAAATTTTGATACGGGGGTGTGGGTGGATGCTATGGGCATTCGGGGGGTGTTTCGCTTTTTTGGAATAATAATGTGGATCTTAGAGTGCGTTCTTTGGGGACCGGTTCATAGATTTTGAGGTGAATAGTGGGGTGGGGGATTCTTGGAGAGGAACGGGTATTTATGGGTGGGCTGAGTCGGGTCAGAAATGGAGGACTTGGGCCATGATGAGGGATCTAGATAATGTGCGGGGCTTGCCTTGGATTATAGCTGGAGATTTTAATGAGGTGCTTTTGGAGGCGGAAAAGAAAGGGGGGAACGCTTGTGATGTAGGATCGGTTCAAGGGTTTAGGAATGCGGTGGAGGCGTGTGGCTTGAAGGACTTGGGATGTTCGGGGTATAAGTATACGTGGTCTAATAAAAGAAGTGAGAATTTTATTGAAGAACGTCTTGATCGGGCTTTGGCAACGGAGGATTGGTTGGATTTATTTCCGTCATTTTCGGTTCAACATCTCGTTTGGGATTCTTCAGATCACCTTCCCATTTTTATTAAGGCAAGTAAGAATGCAGGTCCAGTGGAGTGGGATTGTTCTTGGGGGGGTAAGCCATTTAAGTTTGAAGCTAAATGGCTCCATGAGGAGGAGTTTCGTGATGTAGTGGTCAATGCTTGGAGGGAGGCGGATCGGAGGAGTATGGAGTTATGGACGGATAAGGTGACTTTTTGTGGGAGAACGTTGGATAAATGGGGGAAAAATACTTTTAAAAATACCCATCGACGTTTGCATTGGTTGCTTCGACGTTTAAAATTTTTGAGGTGGAAAGAAGCAGCCTCATGATATTATTGATGAAGAGCGGGGTATTGAAGATGAAATTCGTATGCTTAGACGGCGGATTGAGACCGAAGCTTGGCAACGGTGTAGGCTGTTTGCTTTAAGGGACGGTGATAAAAATACGGCGTATTTTCACTATAGGGCGGGCATCGGTTTTTAAGAGGAATAAGATTGAATCGTTAATGGATGGTTGTGGGGTGGTTCGAAGGAAGCAGAGGAGTTGATGGCCATTGTGTGTGATTATGATGGTGATTTATTTTCTTCTTCTAGACCTCCGGTGGATTTTGGAGCAATTGGCTTTTATTGGGCATCGCTTATCGGTAATGAGTATGCGGAATATTTTACTTAGGCCGTATGTAAAGGAAAGAGGTAGTGGAGGCTCTTAACTGTAATGGCACCCGGGCAAATCTCCTGGACCCGATGGATTCCCGGCAATGTTTTATATAAATTTTTGGGATGTGTTGGATCTTACATTTGTGATTTGGTTGTTCTTTTCTTGAATTTTGGTGGGATGCCATGCCGTTTTAAATGAGACTCATGTAGTTTTGATCCCGAAAATCAAGAACCCGCAAGAAAAGAAAGATTTGCGTCCTATAAGCCTTTGTAATATTTTCTTACAAAACTTATTTCAAAGGGTCATGGCCAACCGATTAAAAATCTTCCTTCCGATATTATTGAAGAAAATCAGAGCGCGTTTGTCCCCGGGAGACTCATTACGGATAATGTTTTATTGGCTTCGGAAGTCTTTCACTTCATGCAAATTAGTGCCGCTCGGAAAAGGGGTTGTTATGGCCTTAAAGCTCGATATGAGCAAGGCGTATGACATGGTTGAATGGGACTATCTTCGAGGAGTCATGATTATTATGGGTTTCCCGGATTGTTGGGTGAGTCGGGTTTGGAGTGTGTGTCTACCGTGTCCTACTCCATTTTAGTTAATGGGCAATTGACTCGTTCTTTGGCCCCGCAGCGGGGTCTTCGTTAAGGGGACCCGCTTTCTCCTTATTTATTTATTTTGTGTGCGGAGGGGTTGGGTGCTCTGGTTAGACAAGCTTATCAAAGGAAGATGCTTCATGGTATTTGTGTGGCTCGGGGTGCGCCTATTTTGACCCACCTTTTCTTTGCGGACGACAGTATGATTTTTACTAAAGCTTCGGTGGGTGATGCTATGGCTATATCTAATATTTTGGGCGAGTACGAGGCTTTATCTGGGCAAAAGGTGAATCTTGATAAATGTGAGATTTCTTTTAGCAAAAGACTCGAGCCGGGTATTCGTCAAAGTATTACGAATTTTTTTAATTTTGTGGAAGTCCGCATTCATGGAAAATATTTAGGCTTGCCGACGGTCTTTGACAAGTCAAAACGGATTTCTTTCGCTTCCATCAAGGATAGAGTGTGGAAGAAGCTTCAAGGATGGAAAGAAAATTGTTGTCCCGGGCGGGTAAAGAAGTTTTAATTAAAGCTGTGGTTCAAGCTATTCCGACGTATGCCATGAGCTGTTTTAGGCTTCCTAAGGGCCTTTGTGAAGATCTTGAGAAAATGGTGATAAGGTTTTGGTGGGGCATTCCAGCGGGTAAGCGGGGAATTCATTGGAAAGCGTGGGACAAGATGTGTAGGCCTAAAGCGGAGGGGGGTCTTGGATTTCGTGATTTTGAAATCTTTAATCTTGCGATGCTTGCTAAACAAGTGTGGAGGCTTTATAATCGTCCGGGGTCTCTTTTTGCCAAGATCTTTAAAGCTCGGTATTTTCCTAATTATTCCATTTGGGCCGCCAATTTGGGGAATCACCCTAGTTTTGGGTGGAGGAGTATTTTTGGGGCTGGGCTATGATTGCAAAAGATATTAGATGGAAAAATTGGGGATGGGTTCATATTAAAGTTTGGGGTGATGCTTGGTTGTCGGGGCCGGGATCGGGCTTGGTTATTTCTCCTTGTCTCACGGGTTTAAAGATTTGACGTTGGATTTTTTCATTGATTCGGCCAATCATGTGTGGCGTGAGGAGAGGGTGGCGTCTTTTTTCTTCCTTTTGAGGCTAGGTCCATTTTGAGTATTCTCGTCGTAATAATATAGGGGATGAGTTGCGTTAGCCCCATAGCAAAGATG